>MU766938.1:151245-184075 GCA_026770625.1 Nicotiana glauca
CCGGCGTCTTTTCCTCGATAATAGTAGATGGAGCCTTTTATTCTTCAGACGGTCTCGGGGAAGAGGGAGTTTCCTTTTGAGGAATGGATTTAGAAGTCTTTGCCATTACTTCTGAGTAAGGGTGAAGAGATGGCACTGATAAAAGAGAGGGCGTAAATGGCAGATAGTTTATGAAAATTTTCAAAAAACTATAAAGGAAGAAGTTTTAAAACTTGAACCAGAAAATCAAAGGGAAAAAGTGATAGAATTTTTCTTAAAAACACAAGAATAAATGTTTAAATGTAAAAGTTCTAATGGATGAAAGGATGAAGTATTTATAACTTTCAAATGGCGGTTCAAAACCCATAGTGTCCGACAAACAACTAACACACATTTAATGCCTTGGAGACTGGACCGACGGGACGTTTTAATGACCTTTTGTCGCTTATGTCATGATTTATCGAAGCAAGGCTAGGGAGTTCATATCGTTTCTCGTCGTCTTCTATCCGAAAAATAAGGGGACTATCTGTATATGATTCAAATCGGGCTCATCTATTGCAAGACAGATCGGGTTTGAAACAGGATGGGTTAAAGATCGACCCCTAGTTGTATCGAACCAAGGTACAAATTTAGAGCATCCGTCTTCAAGATCATCGAGCCTGTAGCTCCGGATTTGACCCCGACTCTGACCAAGCTCAAGTAAATATTATCGGACCGAATAACAGAAAGCCAAAATACCCATAACCGGTCGGATGTCACAGCGGAAATCTCGGCACGTATCAATGAGTGGCCGAATAATTAGCAAGATATTTCTTACCTATTGTGAAATTATATCTAAAGTAGGACTCCCCTACTATATAAAGGGGGTCTGATAATTTGTAGTATACATTGTAACACGCATCCAAAGGCAATACATTATTTCCAGTTCTTATTACTTTGCTACTCTGTTCTCACATCGATTGAGGCAATTTCTGGCTCGAGGGTGACCAACCTTCAAGGCTAACATTGTTCAACTTGTGCGATTTGCATGTATTTTTCTATCATTGATTTCAATATTAATCTGTTTTCTCAATTAGTATCAAATTATATTATGTATCCTTAAAACCACGTATAAATTCAATTATTATCCGATTTTAAGGGTAAACAAGATTGTTATGATTTCTAGTTTTCACCCATGGCACCTCATTAAACTTATCCTATTTATGATCTTCATATAAAATTCTACTCTTTCATTATACAAAAATTTATCTGTAAAATGGGAGTTTCGTGTACCTATTTTATTAAAAAAAAATTAATTAAAAGGAATTTATTTCTAGAATATGCAAAATCACGACACTTATGAATTAGTTATGTAAATAACTTCTTAATGATAAACATCAGTAATAACCTAATAAAATTACAATAAACATAAGTTATATAACAAACAAATATAATGTTAATAGATTAAAATATTTTTATGTTATTGCTAATGTATATAACTTAAATAATTTTTTTTTAAAAACTCTTAAACCTCAATAATTAATCAACTATGATTCTAGTATTGCTAATACATGAAAGGGTGATGTCTTGTTAATTGTGTCTTAGAATAGGTTTTTAAATTTTGGGTTGAAATTGAGTTGAATTTTTACTGTATACCAAAATGATATATTGTGTACTACGTTGGTATACAATAATAAAGAGAAAATTTCATTTATAGTCTATCGGCCCAAACATGTTTTACCCGGTAGCCCAAAAATTATAACATATTTTTTATAGACCAAAAATAATTCTAGTGGCTAGCCCAAAAGTATTGAGACTCAGATCTGTAAAGACAGATCCCGAAAAAAAGAGGCAACCACGCTATAGCTACAAAATCACCGATTGCATCCAATTCTCAGATGGCTGGAAAATGGCGTCCAAGTTTGGGTTAGCTGGTGGCATACCGGAGCGTAGAGTTCGACCCATTTGGGATACCATTGATTCCCGCCAGTTCAAAAATGCTCTCAAGCACTGCACCCCTCTCCTCTCCAAATACCCCAATTTCCCTTATGCTTTGGCACTTAAAGCTTTGGTTTTGGAAAGGATGGATAAAGCGGAAGAAGCATTTTCCTTAAAAAAGAAATTCACATATCTATGTTAGAGATAATTTACAGATAAGTCTTTTATTAGTAAGGTGAAAGAGAAAATAGTGAATGCTCTGAGTTTACTAAAAAGGTCAACTATTACTGCTATTATTATGTGTATATTATCCATCCACATAATTATAAAGATAACTTCATGCCAAAATCAAGTATTATTTTCAGCCTCTCATTGTGGCAGTTAGAAGTTGGTAAACTTTAGTGGAAAGTCCTATTTTTCTTGTGATAGCTTAGTAGGATTAGGCACTGAATCCTTACCTATTTCGTCCCTATCTGAATTAGACTGTTACTATATAAAATATATACTAAAAGACTGTTACTATACAAAAATTATACAAAATAAACTGTCACTATACAAAATAGACTGTCAGTATATAAAAAATATACAAAACAGACTGTTACTATACAATTTATATACAAATAGAGTGTCACTATATAAAATATATACAAAAATGGAATGTCATTATACAAAAAATATACTATACAGACTGTCATTATACAAAATATGTACAAAATAGACTATCACTATATAAAAATATACTAAATAGACTGTCACTATATAATTTATGTACAATTAGCTCTCATTATACAAAATAGACTGCCACTATATAAAATAGACTGTTACTATATAAAAAATATACAAAATAAACTGTCATTATACAAATAGACTGCTACTATACAAAAAATATACAAAATAAACTGTCACTATGCAAAAAATATACAAAAATAGTCTGTTATTATACAAAAAATATACTAAAATAGACTGTTATTATACAAAAAATATATAAAAATAGACATTTCGTATATGACCTGCATTACATATTTCATTCAATTGTTGGCTAATACTTATCAGATCCAGAAGTACATTTAAAAAGGCAAAAAAGGTTGCTCTATTGTGCCAGGTAGGGGTCGAACCTATGACCTTCAGCTTAGGCAACAAGCGCTCTATCCACTGAGCTAAAGGCGCTTATGTTGTCATGCTTATTCCTTTTGGCTACTATATGTAATACATTTGGGCCGAAGGTCCATTTTTTTAGGGGTTATAGAGGGTAGTTTTCTTAATAATTAATTCAAGAGTATATAATTAAGTACCTTAGTACACTACTACTTCCTTTTTTTTTTGGAAAGAATGAACCAATCTATATATACCAAAATAAAATATTATACACCATTTTGGTTAGTTCAATAGTGTGTAATTTAATTTATTGCGTTGAATTTGAGAAGAAGAATTTGTACTGTATACAAAAATGATATACTATATACCATTTTGATATACAGTTCATTCCAATGATATACTATTATAGTATACTATATAAATATAACGGTATACACTTACAATTAGTTCCTTATAGATTTTTTTGAAATTTTTATTGACAACTGATATTAATTAAATTTAATAATTGAATTAAAAGAATTTTTTTTAAACTCTTTGCATGCAATTGTATACTCTATTAGTATAGTTATATACTATACCGGTATCATATGTCAATTGGAATATTTTTTGGTTATATTAGATACATTTAATAGGTACACTATTTGATTTTACTTTAGTAAAGTAGAATAGTATAGTATTTTGAATATTTTTAATTTTCCTTTATGGATGTGTATTACGTAATCATTTTGATTTTTTATTTATGCGTTTATTTTTGTAACGACCCGACCGATCGTTTTGAGCTTTTGTACTTCGTTCGCCAGTTCTCGGGCACGAGTAGCCCCATGTTATGTATTGAGACTTATGTAAATTGCCGGTTTTGGTTTTTAGGTTAATCAGAATAGATATAGTAGGATAATTCTCAGCTTGAAGCTTTAAATTGAAAGGTTTGGATCAGTATTGACTATTTTGTATTTGGGTTTTTATGATTTTGCTAGCTCTGTTAGGTGATTTGGGACTTAGGAGCATGATCGAAATATAATTTGGAGGTCCGTGGTAGATTTAGGCTTAAATTGGTGAATTGGAATTTTGGCATTTTTCGATTGATGGGTGAGATTTTTATATAGGGGTCGGAATGGAATTCCGGGAGTTTCAGTAGGTCCATTGTGTCATTTGGGAGGTGTGTACAAAATTTCAGGTCATTTGGACGTGGTTTAATAGACTTTTGATCAAAAGCAAAATTTGGAAGTTTTTAGAGTTCTTAGGCTTGAATCCGATGTGGTTTGGTTGATTCGATGTTCTTTTGGGTGTTTTGAAGATTGGTATAAGTTCGGATAGTGGTATATGACTTGTTTGTACTTTTTGTTGAGGTCCTAAGGGCCTCGGGGTGAATTCAGATGGTTGACGGAAAGTTAAGAGTTAGGAGTTTGCAGCTGAAGTTTTAGGACTGCGGTTGGGAGGCCGCAGGTGCGACCCTCACAGATGCGGAAGCAAGTCGCAGAAGCGGAATGGGCCATGGGGAGATGGAACCACAGAAGTGGCTAGGTGAGCGCACCTGCGATAGCGCAGGTGCGTTTTCCTTATCGCAAATGCGGAACTTGGATTCTTAAGTGAAAACCGTAGAAGCAGTACTGCATGAGTGTGATTTGGGCCGCATGTGCGAGAAACCTGGGCCAGAAGGTATAAAAGATTTCCTTCACGATTTTTGAGTTATTCTTCACCGTTTTCATACGGGTTTAAGCTTGAGGGAGCTATTTGAACAGGGATTTCATAGAGGTAAGGTTTTTGGACCCTAAACTCATTTCTATGGTGTTATTTCACTGATTTGGCTTGAAAATTTGTGGAAATTGGGAAACTAGGGCTTGAGATTGGAGACCTTTGAGCAAGGGTTTGAGGGATCATTTGTGGTTGGATTTTAATACTTTTGATATGTATGAACTCGTGGGGAACAAGGAGTCAACTGATGTAAATTTTATCGAATTTCAAGACGTGGGCCCCGGGGTCGGGTTAATTTAATTTCAGGATTCTCATAATATTTTGATTACTTTCGAGTGGGCTTTGTTCCCTTAGCATATTTTGATGGTTATGTACCGATTTTGGTTATATTTGGAGCATCCGGAGGCCGATTCGAGAGACAAAGGCATCGCGGGCTAGAGTTTGAACCGGATAGAGGTGAGTAATGATTGTAAATGCTGTCTTGAAGGTATGAAACCCCAGATTTCACTTCATGGTGCTATATTATGGTGACGCACTCGCTAGATGAAGAGCGTGGGGTCGTGCACCATTGGGGATTGTGACTTAGTCCGTCCTGTATGACTGTTTTACTGTGTATTTGATTGAAAACTATTTGCTATCATCATGTTTTGGGCTGAATGCCAATTGTTTTGGACCCTTAGGGGATTTTACTACTATTTCCTCACTGTTTTGATTTCATATTTGTACTCAGTCTTGCTGTATTCTACTGTTTTCATAACTCAGCCATGTTTATTCTGTTTTGACAATCTTAAATGTTATTTTGGGCTAAGCATCATATTTTACTGTGCCCCGAGTAGGGCCGAGGGCCTATATTTTGAGTTTATTATGGGATCAGGCTACGCGCCGCAGCAGTATTGTACTAATTTATGATTTTGAGGCCAAGGGACTAAGTTGTACCCCACGAGGTGGCTTGATATGTGGCCGAGAGCCTATTTTATTATGCCACGAGATAGCTTGATACTGCGCTTGGGCCATAAGGGGCCCCTTCCAGAGTATGTACACTCCCAGTGAGCACGGGTACCCAGTGTGTGATGTGTTATAGCCCGAGGGGCTGATGTTGTTTAATGTTATTGCCCGAGGGGCTAATTTTATGTGTTTATCTATTCTCACCACTTTCATTCACTCATTTAACTACTAAAAGATGTTTTAAAGAAGCTTATACTGAACTAAAGTGTTTTACAAGCTTTCACCGTTTTATTTCATTGAATTGGTTTTATACTGCCTTTGGTAGCACTTTGTTGTGTTTTACATGTTTTCTTATCACTCGGCTGATTTTTCTTTTATTACTCACTAAGTTGGCGTACTCACATTTCTCCATGCACCTTGTGTGCAGATTCAGGAGCCTGGGGTCCTGCTAGCGAGGGCTGATTGCTTCCAGCAGGCTATTTGGAGTTCACTAGGTAGCTGTTCGGTGTTCGCAGCCCAGTGTTTCTCCCTCCTATCTTTTTTTCCCCTTGTACTGGATTCTGTAATAGATTGTGTAGTCCTTTCTTCAATACTCTTAGACTTATGTTAGATGCTCATGACTGGTGACACCCCGATGTCGGGCTGTGTTGTTTTCGCAAATTGTTTTATTTCACTCTTACTTTGGGATTTATAGCATGTTAATGACTTAATTAAATTATTATAATTGTTAAATTGTTATTGGAGGTTTGTGTCGGCTAGCCTTATTTCACAATAGGCACCATCACGATCGAGTCCGGGTTTAGGGTCGTGACAAATTGGTATCAGAGCTTAGGTTACATAGGTCTCACGAGTCATGAGCAGTTTTAGTAGAGTCTCATGGATCGGTACGGAGACGTCTGTACTTATCCTCGGGAGGCTGCAGAACCTTTAGAGTCTCTTGAATTCTTATCGTGCGTCCTTGATTTAGCTTGAAATGTAACTCTTTGAATTTCTTCCATGCATTCGTATGCGCGCATGAGCGCTCAGTATTAGATATAAATCGATGGCTTGTGATTCCCTAATCAAGGGACGAGATGTGATCTCTGTGTGTTGATGTTGGGCCAGTCTGGAGGACTTGAGGCCGGGTTTTTCCTATAGCTTGAGCACTGAGGCATTGATTGTGTCATTTTCTACTAGTAGTAGTTTGTCCAAGGGACTCTCCTTTCTATCTCTTGCCCTTTCTTTCACTCTCATTTG
Organism: Nicotiana glauca; assembly: GCA_026770625.1. NCBI lineage: Eukaryota > Viridiplantae > Streptophyta > Magnoliopsida > Solanales > Solanaceae > Nicotiana > Nicotiana glauca. The sequence goes on from MU766938.1 coordinate 158,110, forward strand.
GTCTCTTTCTTCTATAAAATAAAGCAAAGCAAAGCGCATGGCAAAGAAACAACCAACTGACTGCCCTCTTCCACTCGGCACTAGTCTTTCTATCTTCTGGCTATTCCCAGAAGGAATTTCCAAGCTTTTGAAATAATAGTTGTGGCACTCTCTTTCTTCCATAGATAAGGAACTTATCGAGCACGTGCTTTTGGATTTGTATGTCCGATAGTGTACCTATTAGTAGGAGTGATGGCTGGATGGCTATGTGATGAGCATGATGTGACTATGTGATGTGTTCATATGATTTAGATGTGATAAGAAGAGTCTACTTGGGGGTAGGAAGAACGATTTGGTGCTTGATTTCCATCATGATTTGATGTATAGAACAGAGTTATGGGTGTGCTGAAGGATCATTTCATGTTGCCTAGTTGTAAAGTGAAGTATATTTCACGTTGTGATATGAGTTCAGACTTAGGAAGATCAACTGATTGCGAAATGTTTATGACTGTGGAAGGGTATAGAGAGATACTAGTTGAGGCTAAGCAAGTGGATTATCTCCTACGGAGTATTCTGAGGTTTGTGTGACCCTTATGTTGTTGGTTGGGAGTCCTCTTTTATCAGTGGAATATATGTGTTGCAATTTGAGTTTAGGTCGCTTAAGAGAGTGGGCTTGACTATTATGAGGGTAAATGCGAGATCTGCAGAAGGTTTAAAGTACTAGATGGTCTGTGTTGTACGAGCTTTATGAAGGATTGAGTTTAATCTCACTACGGTATTATGGCAGTAATAGAGTATATGTATTATGAGTTATTGTGTATTTTGATCTATGGCTTTGAGCCAAGTGGGGGAGTCTGCTATTGATTAGTTGATTGCACGGTTATGTGCTATATTGGTTCCAGTTTGAGGCATACGGGTGAATCAGTTATGGCTTACGGAGGTTGAGACCGAGGATGGCTCGAGTAAAGGAAATTTCAATAAAGGTTATGTTATGCTTTATGGGTGTATGAGAATCATAGAATGACTTGAGTTGTTATTGTTAAAGGATGTACAGTACATAGAACAGGAAGTTGCTTGGTTGCATTAAAGTGAGGTTACACTCTACTGTGTCGGGATGCTATTGGAGCACAGGTCGTCCGGTCCGTTTTATCGGTCTAATGGCAGTTTAAGGATAGTGGATGACTCTCGATAATGGTTCTAGTGGGTTCAAGATCTTATATGTAATAATGTCACGACCCAAATTTAATTGTCACGACCTGGATTTTCCACCCTTGGGAGTCGTGATGGCGCCTACTCGTGGAATCTAGGCAAGCCGCGAAATATAGAAATCACTAATTTTTTTATTTTAACCCTTTTTAATAACTTAGATTAACAAGTAATCAATATCGAATAGTAACGATAAACAGAACAAGCAGAAGACTTAAACAGATAAAAATAACCAAGTCAGTACTACAATGCCAATATACTCCTGTACCCGGAATCTGGTGTCACAATATCATGGACGGACTAAGATTTCTACAACAAATGTCTAAAAGAAATACAATCTGTGTCAAAATCTAATGAAAATAGAATACATAATAAAGAAGAAGAGAATGCCGGACTTGCGGACGCCTGCAGGACTACCTCGGGATCTCTGGCTGGACTGAAGGTAGACTCACCAAGTGCTACTGTCCAAAAGCTGCTCTAGAATCTGCACATAGTGCAGAGTGTAGCATCAGCACAAGCAACCCCATGTGCTGGTAAGTGCCTGGCCTAACCCCAGCGAGGTAGTGACGAGACTACGACCAGACTCTAAATAAACCTATGCAATTATGTAGTATACAATGAAAAATATATAGGAATAAACAATTAACATGGGAGGGGGTACATGTTGTGGGGGAAATATCAAATCCAGCAAAACCTTAAGAGAAATATGAGAGAACAAATTCAGGATCTACAACAAAACCATAATAACACTATTGCGGCGTGCAACCCGATCCCTATCATTTAGCATTGTTGCGGCGTGCAACCCGATCCATTTATATCACTGTTGCGGCGTGCAACCCGATCCAATATACCATTGTTGCGGCGTGCAACCCGATCCAATATATCATTGTTGTGGCGTGCAACCCGATCCAATATATAGTATTGTTGCGGTGTGCAACCCGATCCATATATTTATATGCCTTTAGCAACAACCATACCAAAAATCCCGGCAAGGGATCAATAATAAACTACACTATCCCGGCAAGGGATTCGACAGTAAAAGTAAATACGTCCCGGCAAGAGAGAAACAGCTATAACCAACCTTAACCCAACTTCTACTCATCTGAGCTAACACCAATTCTCAACCATAAGTAATTTCCACGAAAACAAGCTTAGTCCTTGCTCAATATCGAGAATCATCAATTAAAGCAATCGTACTATCATTTAAGAACACAACAAATTGTCATTTAAGACTCACAGTCATGCTCGACACCAACGTATAGATACTCGTCACCATGTCTATACGTCGTACTCAACAAGAAGCAAATAGTACATAGGACACAACTTCTAATCCCTCAAGCTAAGGTTAGACCGAACACTTACCTCGAACTTCCACGGCACCCTCAAGCCTCAAACACCGCCTTTCCTTTCAAATTCGTCTCCAAATCAATTGTATCTAGACATAATCGACTTAATAACATCAATAAACGCTAAACAATCCAATTCCAATGCTTAATTATAGCTTTCTAATCGTTCTTCCCAAAAAGACAAAAGTTGACTCTAGCCCTCTTGGTCAAAACACGAGGTTCAGACCAAAACCCGATCACCCATTCATCCACGAGCCTGAATATATAATTTCTTTTGAAATCCGACCCTAAAACGAGGTCAAAGTCCCAAATAATCAAAAAGCCCTAACTCTACCAAAATCCCTAATTTTCTACTCTTAATCTCATGTTTTAAGCCTAGAAATCTAGTGGGTGTTGATAAAAATGGAAGAAAATGAGCTTGGGATTACATACCTATGAAGCTCTGTTGAAGTTCCTCTTCAAAAATCGCCCAAGAGATGTGGGAAGATGAAGTTTATGAGAAATGGTGGAATTCCCGTAATACAAACCTTAGAGTTCGCTGCCGGTACAATGCCTATTCCTTATGAGTTCTAGGCGTCTTCTAGGTTTTCACCCTCTGCCAGTTTCTGTTTTTGGAACTTAAAATAACTGGGCAAAATTGGTCTTCACATTCGCAACAGGCTCATCGCGCTCGCAATAAGTCAGGCCTGAGAGACCTTCACATTCGCGTAAGTGGGCTCGCGTTCGCGGAAAAGTAACTCCTCGAGCCTTCGCATTTGCGTCCAGGTGGTCGCGTTCGCATAGGTTTAATATCCCTCCCCTGTCCATGCTCACAAGCCATCGCGTTGACGTATGTTAGGCCGCGTTCGCGAAGAGTACCCCCTTAGCCTCGTGTTGGCATCACCAGCTTCGCGTTCGCGAAGAAGAAATTTGGCACCTCAGAGATTTGCCTTAAGCGTTCGCGAGTGGACCCACGCGAACACGAAGAATAAAATCCCTGGGCACTGAACAACAAAAACCTGCAACTTTTTTATGAGTCCAAAACCTTCCGAAACATATCTGAAACACACTCGAGCCAACGGACCTCCAACCCAAACATACGTACTAACTCAAAAACATCATATGAACTTATCCGTGCGATTAAATCGCCAAATTAACCCCTAAAACAATGAATTAAACCTCAAAATTAATGAAATATTTCAAAACTTCTTAAAACATCAAATTTTGCATTTAAGTCTGAATCCCTTCAAACGGATTCCATTTCTTACCAAACTTCACTGAATTATCTTAAATCACATATAAGACCTGTACCGAGCACCGAAACCAAAATACGGGCCCGATACCAACCTGTTCTAATCAAAATTCATTTAAAAATCCTTTAAACAATTTCAAAAAATAATTTTCTTTAAAAATTTATTTATCAGGCTTGGGACCTCGGAATTCGATTCCGGGCATACGCCCAAGTCCCATATTTTCCTATGCACCCTTCGGGACTGTCAGATCACGGGTCCGGGTCTGTTTACCCAAAACATTGACCAAAGTCAAATTAATTCATTTTATAGTCAAAATTTATTATTTTTCATAGATTTTCACATATAAGCTTTCCGGCTACGCGCCCAGACTGCGCATGCAAATTGAGGCAATGCTAAAAGAGTTTTTTTTAAGGCATCAGAATACAGAATTCAATTTAAAAGAAAGTGATGACCTTTTGGAGTCATCACATTCTCCACCTCTAAAACAACCGTTCGTCCTCGAACGGATAGAAGAAAGAAGTACCTGACTCGGGGAAAAGACGGGGATAACAGCTTCGCATATCGGACTCGAACTCCTAGGTCGATGCCTCAGGAGGCTGACCTCTCCACTGAACACGAACAAAAGGAAAACTCTTTGATCTCAACTGACAAACCTGCTGGTCTAGGATAGCTAACGGCTCCTCCTCATAAGACAAGTCCTTGTCCAACTAGACAGTGCTGAAATCTAACACGTGGGATGGATCGCGTGATACTTCCAAAGCATGGACACAAGAAACACTGGATGCACGGCTGATAAGCTCGGTGGCAATGCAAGTCTATAAGCCACCTCTCCCACTCGATCAAGAATCTCAAACAGACCAATGAACCTAGGGCTAAGCTTTCCTTTCTTCCCAAATCTTATCACACCCTTCATAGGCGACACTCAAAGCAATACCCGCTCACCGACCATGAAAGCCAAATCTCGAACCTTGCGGTCGGCATAACTCTTTTGCCTGGACTAATCTGTACAAAACCTATCCTGAATAATCCTAACCTTGTCCAAGGCATCCTGAACCAGATCTGTACCTAATAACCAAGCCTCTCCCAGCTCAAACCATCCAACCGGAGATCGACACAGCCTACTGGATACTCGACTGGTAGCTGTTGTTGTAGGCAAACTCTGCTAAAGGCTAAAACTGATCCCACGAGTCTGCAAAGTCAATGACACAAGCTCGGAGCATATCCTACAAAATCTAAATAGTCCACTAGGACTGCCCGTCCATCTGAGGATGAAACGTTGTGCTCAACTCAACCCACGTGCCCAACTCTCGCTGAACTTCCCTCTAGAAATATGAGGTAAACTACGTACCTTGGTCCGAAATGATAGACACGGGCACACCATAAAGGCGAACAATCTCCCAGATATAGATCTCAGCTAACCTCTCAGAAGAATAGGATACTGTCACAGGAATGAAATGTGCTGACTTGGTCAGCCTATCAACAATGACCCATACCGCGTCAAACTTCCTCCGAGTCTGCAGGAGTCCAACAATGAAATCCATAGTGATCCGCTCCCACTTCCACTCGGGAAGCTCAATCCTCTGAAATAAACTACCAGACCTCTGTTGCTCGTACCTGCTGACAATTCAAACACCGAGCCACATATGCAACGATATCCTTCTTCATTCGCCGCTACCAATAATGCTGCCACAAATCATGATACATCTTTGCGGCGCCCAGATGAATAGAATATCGAGAGCTATGGGCCTCCTCGAAAATCAACTCTTGGAGTCTATCCACATTAGGCACACAAACTCGACCATGTAATCTCAAAACTCCATCATCACCTAATGTAACCTTCTCGGCACCTCCATGCTGCACCGTGTGTTTGAGGACACACAAATAGAGATCATCATACTGCCGATCTCGGATACACTCCAATAATGAAGAACGAGCGACTGTGCAAGCTAACACACGGCTGGGCTCAGAAATGTTCAACCTCATGAACTGATTGGCCAAATCCTGAACATCCAAAGCAAGCAGTCTCTCGCTGACCAAAATATAAGTGAGACTGCCCATACTGGCTGACATCCTACTCAAAGCATCGGCTACCACATTGGCCTTTCTAGGATGATATAAGATGGTGATATCATAGTCTTTCAACAACTCCAACCACCTCCTCTGCCTTAAATTCAACTCCTTTTGCTTGAATAAATACTGAAGACTCTTGTGATCTGTGAACACCTCACATGCCACGCCATATAGATAATGCCTCCAAATCTTCAACGCATGAACAATGGCTGCCAACTCCAAATCATGAACCGAATAGTTATTCTCATGAATCTTAAACTGCCACAAAGCACAGGCAATGACCTTGCCATCCTGCATCAACACTGCACTAAGTCCAATACGAGATGCATCACAATAAACTGTATAAGGCCCTTAACCTATGGGCAAAACCAACACCGGTGCCGTAGTCTGATCTATCTTGAGCTTCTGAAAGCTCGCCTCACACTCGTCCGACCATCTAAACTGGGCACCCTTCTGGGTCAACCTGGTCATCGGGGCTACGATAGATGAGAACCCCTCCACGAACCAACGATAGTAGCCTACCAATCCCAAGAAACTCTGAATCTCAGTAGTTGATATTGGTCTAGGCTAGTTCTTGACTACCTCAACCTTCTTCGGATCAACCTGAATACCTTCTACTGATACAATATGACCTAGAAATGCAACTGAACTCAACCAGAACTGACACTTCCAGAACTTAGCATATAACTGACTATCCCTCAAGGTTTGAAGAACCTCTCTAAGGTGCTGCTCGTGCTCCTCCCGGCTATGGGAATATATCAGAATATCATCAATCAAGACTATCGTAATGAATCCAAATAAGGCCAGAACACTCGGTTCATCAAATCCATAAAAGCTGATGGGGCATTTGTCAACCCGAATGACATCACCAAGAACTTATAATGCCCGTACCGAGTGTGAAAAGCTGTCTTAGGGACATCGGATGCTTTAATCCTCAACAGATGGTAGCCAGATCTCAAGTCAATCTTTGAAAATACCTTGGCACCCTGGAGCTGATCAATAAATCATCAATCCTCGGCAATGGATACATATTCTTGATTGTAACCTTGTTCAACTGCGAGTAATAAATACATATTCTCATCGACCCATCCTTCTACTTAACAAACAACACCGGTGCACCACAAGGCGAAACACTGGGTCTAATGAAACCCTTCTCAAACAAGTCTTGCAACTGCTCCTTCAACTCTTTCAACTCAGGCGGGGCCATACGATACGGAAGAATAGAAATGGACAGAGTTCCCGGAGCAAAATCAATATCCCTATCGGGTGGTATACCCGACAGGTCCAAAGGTAATACCTCAAGAAACTCATGAACAACGGGTAAAAAATCAATAGAGGTAACCTCAGCACTAGAATCACGATCATATGCCAAATAGGCCAAACACCCCTTCTCGACCATACGCCGAGCCTTCATATAAGAGATAAACTATGGGTAGAATGACCGGGAGTCCCTCTCTACTCCAAATGGGGTAAACCCAGCAAGGCTAAGGTTATAGTCTTGGCATGACAGTCCAAGATAGCGTGGTAAGGTGATAACCAGTACATCCCCAATATGATACCGAAATCAACCATGTCCAGAAGCAACAAATCTACACGAGTCTCAAGACCCCCAATCACGACTATACAAGAGCAATGGACTCGATCTACCATAATAGAATCACCCACCAGTGTAGGCACATAAACAGGAGCACTCAAAGAATCACTATACATGACCAAATACGGTACAAAATAAGATGTCACATACGAGTATGTAGACCCTGGATCAAATAACACTGAAGCATCTCTATCACAAACTAGAAAAGTACCTGTGATAATTACATTAGAAGCCTCAACCTCAGGCCTGACTAGAAGAGCATAACATAGGGGCTGGGCCCCACCACCCTGGACTACCTCTGTGGGATGGCGTACAGCTGGCTGGCCTCCACCTCTAGCGGTCTAAGCTCCACCTCTATGCCTCTACCTCCACCTCTAGCATATCTACCCATACATCTAGCTGGCTGGGCGGCTTGTGGAACACCTGGTGCCTGAACTATAGCACGACAAACCTATTGCTACGACTGAGTACCCACCAATCTAGGATAAGCCCTCCTTATATGACCATACTCACCACACTTAAAATATCCACCTGAGTGCTGCGGCTGAGGAAACTGAGACTGACCCTGGCGACCTGAATGACCACCTCGAAAACTCTGGAGTGGGGATGCACTGATAGGAGCTGGTGGTGCACTGTAGGGTTGTTGATCAGAATACTGCATGTGAGAACCACGGCCACCTGAAGCACCATGAGAAACCTGAAATGCTGACTGAAAGGTCCTAGAAGGATGGCCTCTACCATACGAATCCCTACCTCCAAACAAGGCACCACTCAATCTACCTGAATGCCGGGGTCTCTTGTCTGACCCATGACCATATCCCTGCGATAGAACCATCTCAACTCTTCGAGCCACATTGGCCGCCTCCTGGAAAGATATCTCACTCCCAGTCTCTCTAGCCATCTGAAGACGAATCGGCTGAATAAGTCCATCAATGAACCTCCTCACCCTCTCTCTCTCGGTGGGAAGTATGATAAGAGCGTCACGAGCCAAATTAATGGATCTGGTCTCACACTGGTTGACAGTCATAGAACCCTGCTGGAGACGCTTAAACTACCTCTGATAGGCCTCTCTCCGTGTGATAGGGAGAAACTTCTCTAGAAATAGCTGCACGAACTGCTCCCAAGTCAAGGCTAGTGATCCGGGTGGTCTAGCCAATCAATAATCTCTCCACCAAGTCTTGGCGGATCCAAATAATCAAAAAGTGGCAAAATCGACCCCATTGATCTCAACTATCCCCATGTTCCTAAAAACTTCATGACAGCTATCTAGATAATCCTGGGGATCCTCAGAAAAAGCACCGCTAAAAGTAGTAGTGAACAGCTTGGTAAACCTGTCTAATCTCCATAAAGCATTGACAGACATAGCTACTCCATCTTCAGTCTAAGCTACCACACCCGGCCGAACTGCTCCAACTGGCTGAACTGCTGGAGTTTGAAACTGGGGAGCTACCTGCTCTGGGGTGTGAGTAGCAGAAGTCTGAGCTCCTTCTCCAGCCTGAGAGATGGCTAGTGCTACAGGAAGCATGTTTGCCCGGGTGACACTCTCCATAAGGCCCACTAGACGGACCAGAGCATCCTGAAAAACTAGGGTAGCAATAAACCCCTCTGGGACCTGAGTTGGGCCCACCGGAACTGCTAGGGCTGGAACCTCATCATCAAAGTCAACCTGAAGCTCCGCTGCAGGTGTTGCTGCCCTGGGCTGAGCTCTAACCCTGCCTCGGCCTCTGGCTCGGCCTCGCCCTCTGCCCCTCATGGGAGCCACCATTGGGGGCTCAGGCTACTGATCGCTGGATAAGGAAGTGCGTGTTCTCGCCATATATGAAAGAACATAGTAGAAATTTAATTAGCACATAGAAATCAAACCGCACGACAAGAAAGAACAAATGTGAAGTTTTTCCTAACTCTGTAGCCTTTGGATGATAAATACGGACGTCTCCATACCGATCCCTCAGACTCTACTAAGCTTGTCCATGAATTGTGAGACCTATGTAACCTAGACCTCTGATACCAACTTGTCACGACCCGAATTTACTTATCATGACCCCGATTTCCCACCATCGGGAATCATGATAGCGCCTACTCGTGGAAGTTAGGCAAGCAGCAAAATATAAAAATCACTAATTCTTTTATTTTAACCCTTTTTAATAACTTAGATTAACAGGTAATCAGTATTGAATAGTAACAATAAACAGAACAAACAAAAGACTTAAACAGATAAAAATAACCAAGTCAGTACTACAATGCCAATATACTCCTATACCCGGAATCTGGTGTCACAATATCATGGACGGACTAAGATTTCTATAACAAATGTCTTAAAAAACAATCTGTCTCGAAATCTAATGAAAACAGAATACATAATAAAGAAGAAGAGAATACCGGGCTTGCGGACGCCTGCAGGACTACCTCGGGATCTTTGGCTGGACTGAAGGCAGACTCCCCAAGTGCTACTGTCCAAAAGCTTCTCTGGAATCTGCACATAATGCAGAGTGTAGCATCAGCACAACCAACCCCATGTGCTGGTAAGTGTCTGGCCTAACCCCGGCGAGGTAGTGACAATGCTAGGACCAGATTCCAGATAAACCTATGTAGTTATATAGTATACAGTGGAAAATATACAGGAATAAACAATTAACATGGGAGAGGGTACATGCTGCGGGGGAAATATCAAATCCAGTAAAAACTTAAGAGAAATATGAGAGAACAAATTCAGGATCTACAACAAAACGATAAAAACATTGTTGCGGTGTGCAACCCGATCCCTATTATTTAACACTATTGCGGCGTGCAACCCGATCCATTTATATCACTATTGCGGCGTGCAACCGATCTAATATACCATTGTTGTGGCGTGCAACCCGATCCAATATACCATTGTTGCAGCGTGCAACCCGATCCAATATATAGTATTGTTTCGGCGTACAACCCGATCCATATATTTATATTTCTTTAGCAACAACCATACCAAAAGTCCCGGCAAGGGATCAACAATAAACTACACTATCACGGCAAGGGATTCGACAGTAAAAGTAAATACATCCCGACAAGGGAGAAACAACTATAACCAACCTTAACCAAACTTCTACTTATCTCAGCTAACACCAATTCTCAACCATAAGTAATTTCCATGAAAACAAACTTAGTCATTGCTCACTATCGAGAATCATCACTTACAGCATCCGTAGTATCATTTAAGAACACAACAAAGTGCAATTTAAGACTCACGGTCATGCTCGATACCAACGTATAGATACTCGTCACTGTGTCTATACGTCGTACTCAATAAGAAGCAAATAGAAAATAGGACACAACTCCTAATCCCTCAAGCTAAGGTTAGACCAAACACTTACATCGAACTTCCACGACACACTCAAGCCTCAAATACCACCTTTTATTTTGAATTCAGCTCCAAATCGATTGTATCTAGACATAATCGACTTACTAACATCAATAAACGCTAAACTATCAAATTCCAATGCTTAATTATAGCTTTCTAATCATTCTTCCCAAAAAGTAAAAAATTGACCATAGGCCCGCTTGCTCATAACATGAGGTTCGAACCAAAACCCGATCACCTATTCACCCACGAGTCCGAATATATAATTTGTTTTGAAATCTGACCCCAAAATGAGGTCAAATTCCCAAGTAATTAAAATGCCCTAACTCTACCCAAATCCCTAATTTTCTACCCTTAATCTCATGTTTTAGGCCTAGAAATCTAGTAGGTGTTGATAAAAATGGAAGAAAACGAGCTTAGGATGACATATCTATGAAGCTATGTTGAAGTTCCTCTTCAAAAATCGCCCAAGAGATATGAAGAAGATGAAGTTTATGAAAAGTGGTGGAATTCCTGTAATGTATTCTATTTTTGGAACGTAAAATAACTGGGCAAAATTTGTCTTCGCGTGCGCGATGAGTCAGGCCTGAGAGACCTTCGCATTCACGTAAGGGGACTCTTGTTCGCGGAGAAGTAACTCCTCGAGCCTTCGTGTTCGCATCCAAGTGGTCACATTTGCGTAGGTTTAATACCCCCCCTGCCCAGGCTCACAAGCCATCGTGTTCACGTGTGCTAGGTTGCATTCGCGAAGTGTAAACCCCCTTATCCTCGCATTCGCGTCACCGTCTTCGCGTTTAAGAAGAAGAAATTTGCCACCTGGGAGATTTGCCTTACGCGTTCGCGAGTGGACCCACGCGAACGTGAAAAATAAAATCCCTGGGCACTGAACAGCAAAAACCTGCAACATTTTTTATGAGTCCAAAACCTTCTGAAGCATATCCCAAACACACCCGAGCCCTCAGGGCTCCAACCAAAACATACGTATTAACTCAAAAACATCATATGAACTTAGCCGTCTGATAAAATCACCAAATTAACCCCTTAAACAATGAATTAAACCTCAAAATCAATGAAATATTTCAAAACTTCTTAAAATATCAAATTTTGCATTTAAGGTCTGAATCCCGTCAAACGGATTCCGTTTCTTACCAAACTTCATAGAATTATCTTAAATCACATATAAGACCTGTACCGGGAATCATAACCAAAATACAGTCCCGATACCAACATGTTCTAATCAAAACGCATTTCTAAATCCTTTAAAAATTTTCAAAAAAAAATTTTCTTCAAAAATTCATTTCTCGAGCTTGGGACGTTAGAATTCGATCCCGGGCATACGTCCAAGTCCCATATTTTCCTACGGACCCTCTGAGATTATCAAATTACGGGTCCGACTTTATTTACCCAAAATATTGACCAAAGTCAAATTAATTTATTTTATAATTAAAATTATCATTTTTCACAAATTTTCATGCGCCTAAACTACGCATACAAATTGAGGTGATTCTAAAAGAGGTTATTAAGGCCTAGGAATATAGAATTAAATTTAAAAGCAAGTAATGACCTTTTGGGTTCATCACAAATAATTAGAGATCCCCAGGTTGTATATTTGGGTAGAAACTGAGATTTGCATTGGAGGGTGTCAAGACTTGTGTCATTTCTATATCAATTATGGGGTTCTATATATTAGTATCAGGAAGGTGAAGATAATGGCTTTGGATTTGCAGGAAGTCTCTTCAAGGTAGGTATTTTGAATGTGATGCTTTTAGGAATATTTAAGAGGGTGTGGTTTTATGCTTGGGTTTCGTGTGGTGAGTATGGGTTGAGGAATTATGGTGTTATAGCAATAAGAAGTAACTAGTTAAAGGTAAATCAGAAGGAACTTGGATAGACGGGATAGCTTGGTAGTAGGCATATAATTGGTTCTTTGGATGCTTATGAGAGTTTCCACAGGTGTTTCGCGGTAAGGCTCTTGGGTTTTAGTGGCCTGCGTAGCTTGGTTGAGTTAGAAAGATTCAATTCTGACGATTTAGTTTTGTGCAAATGAAATTCGGAGAGTTCTTGATGGTTTCTATCATGATTAGAGATGTATATTTTCTACGAGCATGAGGGGATGTATAGTGATTTTCTTCTAGATGGGATCAATAGAAAGTTCTTGGCTAGTTGAGTACGTAGTGTCTTGTGGCTTGGAATGGATATGAAGTTCTCATGGTTATCGTAGGATTGTATGGTATATGCGGTATGTCGTGTAGGATTGATATTTGCATGTGTGAGGTCACGGTTCAGTCTTGAAAGGAAGGTCACAAATTCTTAGGTAGCATGGATGGTTTTAGATGACTAGATAAATGAGATCACTGATTGTTGTGGCCTGATGAGGGTATACATTTTTGAAAGGGCAATTGTTTGAGTTGAGAATACTTCACTAGTATTGTGACACTTTCTTATTGGATCAACTGCTGATATTCGAGTTTGCTTGGTGGCACAAAAGAATTATAGGAGTACCTCTCGTGGGATTATTGGGTATTAGAGGTGTGTTGTATATTCGGATGGTGGAGCTGGGATTGGATACGGTGATTCGCGTGCTTTATGGATTTAGAGACTGGGAGTTCTCATAAACAGGTTAGGTTATGGTTGTGGACCGCGTATATCGGTCTAGTGTGCGGTAACTATTGGAGGTTTGGAGACCCGAGTGGATCCTTTGTTGCTTGGTATGTTAGATTTTGGATGTGATATTGAGTATACACTGGTTGTCTCAGTGTCGTGTTATTCTGGACTGTTGCGCTAAGACGGCGACGTTGGCTATGCCGGGGATGCCATGGATTGAGTGGCAAGGTTTGACGGATTATATTTCTAGTAGGGTAATTTAATTTTTAAAGACCAAGCGGATGACTGGGAAGGGTTGTCTTTCTTATTTGTCCTTCATGATGGATGTCAGTACAGATACTCCTACCATTGATTCAGTTCCGGTGGTGAGGGATTTTCTGGATGTGTTTCCTGCTACGGGTATGTCACTGGACATGGTTGTTCATTCCGGTATTGATTTGGTGCCGGGCACCATATCATATGGCACCGGCAGAGTAAAAGAAGTTGAAGGGGTAGCTTCAGGAAATCCTTGATAAGGGGTTCATTGGTAGGCCAATATGAGTGTGTGTTCTAAATCAAGTCGTCTTGGATGACTCTGAGTTGTATGGTTGAGGGATGTGTTGATTCGACTGTTATTGAGCTTATTAGTGATCTGGGGAGATTTATGAGTTATCTTTCCATGATGTGAGGCGTTAGGATTTGTTAGTTATAGGCACATGTGGTGCGGTTTTATTGGGGCCTCTCGGTGGAATTAGAGCGGGAAGAGTATTGGATATTGCTCGGCGGATGGCGTATCGATTGTGTCCTTTCAGGCTTGTGTAATGTTATATCAATTGCTTTGTTGTGGGTATGATGATTTGCTTCGATTCTAGATATCAAATTGCGTGCAGTTGTCGATTTTGAGAATAGTGACTTGAGGTGTTTCATGTGGACCAGTATTTGGATAGTGTTGTGTATTGCAGCGAAGTTATGTGGAGGTTTGACCCTTTGGATTAGATTCGTGTGTTCTGCTTGTACGATGTGTGACAGGTTCCCAGCATTGTGTTGTGGTGATGCTGGTGAGCTTGCAGTACAGCTCGCTCATTTGAGTCATTTTCATGATTTGAGTATGTTTGGATTGTTGCTTATTAGTTCCCGGATTGCACGAGTTGGGGCTTTAGTTTGTATTGATGTGTTATGTTAACAGAGTAGTTGTGTTGGATTAGAAGATTGTTGGGATCTATAATGAATACAAACGGATTCAATTTCAGTATGTTGGAAGGATAATATCGATGTTCGGCTTAGAAAATGCCATGGTCCTTGCCAAAAGGGAAGTGGCTTTCACGAATGGTTGATCATAGGAGTGGTTATGACTTCCTATGTGTTTCATTAATCATTGGCAGTATATGGAAGTGTTGGAATGAGGCTTTATTTGATAAAAGGCTTATTATCGAAATTCGGTGAGCAACTGCTGTGATTAGAAGTTATCGCTACAAGTGTTTTGAGTTAAGTGGTATGTCATGTGATTGTACCTGAGGTTGCAGATATGGGTTATTACAGCTGGGGATTATTCAGAGTATAGATGTGAGATTCTGATCTTATAGATGATTTCAGAAGTGGAAATGTGGGTCTAAGGTTTATGGGCTAGGTTGGATTGTGAAATTTCAATTACATAGTATTATCGGACCTATATGAGATAGGGTGACATGGGATCCACCCCGAGTATATGCATGGTAAGGTTACACAACGATTTGATGGTTTTCAAAACCGCTTTGGGCACGTTCGATGACGATCGTATCTTTAAGTGGGGGAGGATGTAACGACCTGACCGATCATTTTGAGCTTTTGCACTTTGCTCGCCAGTTATCGGGCATGACTAGCCCCATGTTATGTATTGCAACATATGTAAATCGTCGGTTTTGGTTTTCAGGTTAATCAGAATAGATATGGAAGGATGATTCTTAGCTTGAAGCTTTAAATTTGAAATGTTTGGCTCAGTCTTGACATTTTTAGTATTTGATCTCAGATTTGGGTTTTTATGATTTGGCTAGCTCCGTTAGGTGATTTGGGACTTAGGAGCATGATCGAAATGTAATTTGGAGGTCCGTGGTATATTTAGGCTTGAATTGGCGAAATTGGAATTTTGGCACTTTCCGGTTGATAGGTGAGATTTTGATATAGGGGTTGGAATGGAATTCCGGGAGTTGCAGTAGGTCCGTTCTGTCATTTGGGAGGTGTGTACAAAATTTAAGGTCATTCAGACGTGGTTTGATAAACTTTTGATCAAAAGCGGATTTTGGAAGTTTTTACAGTTCTTAGGCTTGAATCTGATGTGTTTTGGTTGATTTGATGTTTTTGGGATGTTTTGAAGATTACTATAATCTCGGATAGTGGTATATGACTTGTTTGTGCTTTTGGTTGAAGTCCCGAGGGCCTCGGGGTGATTTTGGATGATTGACGAAAAGTTAAGAGTTGGGCATTTGCAACTGAAGTTTTAGGACTGTTGTCATAACCACATCTGTGGTTGGGAGGCCGCAAGTGCGACCCCCGCAGGTGTAACCCTCACATATGCAGAAGCAAGTCACGAAAGCGGAATGGGCCATGGGGAGCTGGAACCGCAGAAGCGGCTAGGTGAGCGCACCTGCAACAGTGCAGGTGCGAGTGCCTTATCGCAGATGTGGAACTTGGATTCTTAAGTGAAAACTGTAGAAGCGGTTGGTGGACCGCAAAAGCGGTACCGCATGAGCGTGATTTGGACCGCAGGTGCGAGAAACCTGGGCCAAAAGGTATAAAAGATTTCCTTTGCAATTTTTGAGTTACTCTTCACCATTTTCATACGGGTTTGAGCTTGAGGGAGCTATTTCAAGAGGAACTTCAAGCGGATTTCATAACGATAAGGTTTTTGGACCCTAGACTCGTTTCTATGGTATTATTTCACTGATTTGGCTTGAAAATTTATGGAAATTAAAGGTTAAACATTGTGAAACTAGGGCTTGAGATTGGAGACCTTTGAGCAAGGGTTTGAGGGATCATTTATAGTCGGATTTTAATACTTTTGATATGTATGAACTCGTGGGGAGATAAAGAGTCTATTGATGTAAATTTTATCGAATTCCAAGACGTGAGCCCGGGGGTCGGGTTTGGTTAATTTTGGGATTCGCGTTGTATTTTGACTACTTTCGAGTGGGTTTTGTTCCCTTAGCATATTTTGATGCTTATGTACTGATTTTGGTTAGATTTCGAGCATCCGAAAGCCGATTCGAGAGGCAAAGGCATCGCGGGCTAGAGTTTCGACCGGATAGAGGGGAGTAATAATTGTAAATTCTATCCTGAGCGTATGAAATCCCAATTTCACATCATGGTGCTATATTGAGGTAACGCACACGCTAGATGACGAGCGTGGGGTCGTGCACCATTTGGGATTGTGACTTAGTCCGTCCCTTTGACTTTTTTATTGCGTATTTGATTGAAAATTGTTTGCTATCATCATGTTTTGGGATGAATGTCATATTTGGGCCTCGTGCTAACTGTTTTGGACCCTTAGTGGATTTTACTACTATTTTCTCACTATTTTGATTTCATATTTGTGCTCAGTCTTGATGTATTCTACTGTTTTCATAAATCAGACATGCTTACTAAATTTTGACAATCTTAAATGGTATTTTGGGCTGAGCATCATATTTTAGTGTGCCCGAGTGGCTTTTAGAGATTTCTGACTGAGTAGGGCCGAGGGCCTATATTGTGAGTTTATTATGGGATCGGGTTGCGTTCCGCAATAGTGTTGTATTGATTTATGATTTTAAGGTGAAGGGCCTGAGTTGTACGCTACGAGGTGGCTTGATATAAGGCCGAGAGCCTATTTGATTATGCCACGAGAAGGCTGGATATTGTGCTTGGGCCGTAAGGGGTCCCTCCCGGAGTCTATACACCTCCAGTGAGCGCGGGTACCCAGTGTGAGATGTGTTATAGCCCAAGGGGCTGATGGTGTTCTATGCTATTGTCCGTGGGGCTGATTCTGTTGGCGCTTTGCCCGAGGGGCTGATTTTAATGTGTTTATCTGTTCTCACTATTTTCATTCACTCGTTTAATTGCTAAAATAAGTTTTAAATAAGCTTATACTGAACTAAAGTGTTTTACAAGCTTTCACCATTTTATTGCATTGAATTGGTTCTATACTGCCTCTCAGTAGCATTTTGTTGTATTTTACGTATTTTCTTATTGCTCATCTGCCTTTACTTTTATTACTCACTGAGTTGGCATACTCACATTACTCACTGCATTTTGTGTGCGGATTCAGGAGCCTTGGGTCCTGCTAGCGAGGGTTGATTGCTTCCAACGGGCTATTCGGAGTTCACTAGGTAGATGCTCAGCGTTCGCAGCCTAGTGTTTCTCCCTCCTATCTTTATTTTTCCCCTTGTACTGAATTTTGTAATAAACTGTATAGTCCTTTTTTCATATTCTTAGACTTATGTTAGATGCTCATGACTGATGACACCCCGATGTCGGGCTGTGTTGTTTCCGCAAATAGTTCCATTTCACTCTTACTTTGGGATTTATAGCATGTTAATGACTTAATTAAATTATTATAACTGTTAAATTGGTATTGGGGGTTTGTGTCATCTGTCTTTATTTCATGATAGGCTTCATCACGAACGGGTCCAAGTTTAGGGTCATGATAGTTTTATATAATAGTATTACAGTACAATTGCTTGAAATATAGTATTATATTAATATGTGGTACACTATTTTTTGATTTTTCTCTTTATGCATGTGTATTATATAATAGTAGTATAGTCATATATAATTGCCAGAAATGGATTAGTAGAACTGTATACCCTATTGGTATAATTATATGTCCTATCGGTATCATATGGTAGTTGTAATATTTTTTGGTTATTTTAGCTGCATTTTTAAGTGAATTCTGTTATGAAATGATTATATGATCATATTTTGTTGTGTTTGATAGATTTTGTGTATTATGTAATAAGTTTTATAGTCATATGCAGTTGTTGGAACGACCCCATACAACTATATATGCTATTAGTATAGCTATATACTATATTGGTATCGTATGCTAGTTGAATTATTTTTTGGTTGTATTAGCTGCCTTTAATTGGTACACTATTTGGTTTTTTTTAATATTAGTAATATATTACAATATCTTGAAATACTTTATTACAGTAATATATGGTACAATATTTTTTTTTCTCTTTATGCATGTGTGTTATGTAATTGTAGTATAGTCATACAGTTGCCGGAAATTAACCAATAAAACTGTATACCATGTTGATAGAGTTATATGCCATATTGGTATCATATGGTAGTTTGAACATTTTTTTGGTTATTTTAGCTGCATTTTTAAGTGAATTCTATTCTGAAATTATTTATATGAACATGATTTGCAGTGCTGAAATTTTTTTGTGCCAATGGACATAGGTTATGTGTATTATGTAATAGTTTTTATAGTTATATGCAATTGTTTGAACGACCCCATACAACTATATAACTTGTTAGTATACTGAATGAGCAAGTTTCTTTGTGAATATTTAGCTTGCAATGCGAGTATGTAATTCTTTTATACTTTTATTGTAACATTTAATATTTTGGTATAATAGTATAGTCGCAGATAGTTGTAGCAATATTTTAGAGCAATCATATACTCTGTTAGTATACATGTATACCATGTATACCATATTGGTATCTTATCTAGAAGTCTTCTTTGCTACTTATACTTTTATTGCATTTTCCAATATTTATTTATCATTTCTATTCTAACTAGTATATATGGAGATTTGGTGGCAGTAGATTATGTTTTCTTGCTCCATAACCGGTTGTGTTGATGCTAATGGTAGAGTGTGTACTTACATTTGTTGTAACGACCCGACCGATCATTTTGAGCTCTAGCACGTCGTTCAGCAGTCTGAGGCCATGAGCAACTTCATTTTAGGTATTATAACTTGTACGCATGATCAGAATTGAATTTCGGGAAGTTCAGAGTTGATTTGGAAAGAGAATTATCATTTCGAAAGCTTAAAGTTGAAATAATTAACTAGGATTGGATTTTTTGAGTAAACGATATCGGAATCAGGATCTGAAGGTTCCACCAGGTTTGTATGATGATTTTGAACTTGGGCGTATGCCCGGTTCAGGTTTTGGATAACCCGGGAGCGTTTTGGCACCTATTCTGGAAGTTAGCATGTTGGAAGAAATTTTATAAGTTTGGCTTGAAGTGCATTTCAGTGTTATTGATGTTCGTTTGGGATTCCGAGTCTAGGAGAAGCTCGGTATGGTGATTCTAGAGTTGGGAGCGCGATCGAAAGTGAATTCGGAGGTCTGTTGGTCATTTTGGAGCCATTTGGCTAAGGATAGAAATTTGAAGGTTTTTGAGAAATTTGACCGAAAGTGACTTTTTGATATCGGGCTCGGAATCCAATTCTGGAAATTGGAGTATGTCCGTGATGTCGAATATGACTTGTGTGCAAAATTTGAAGTCAATCGGACGTGATTTGATAGGTTTAAACATTAAAAGTAGAAGTTTGAAATTCGAAAGTTCATAAAGCTTGGATTGGAGGTTGATTCGTGATTTTAGGAATGTTTGATATGATTTAAGGTCTCGAGCAAGTCCATAATGTATTTTGGGACTGGTTGGTATGATTTGTTGGGGTCTTGGGGGCCTCGGGTGGATTCCTTGTGGTTAACGGATCGAAAATGAGAGTTTTGGAAGGGCTGAAGTTTGCTGTTTCTGTCATAACCGCACATGCAGTTGGTGGACTGCAGGTGCGAGACCACAGATGCGGTCCTTGAATCGCAAAAGCAGCCCAGGCAATCCAGGCCAGGAACCGCAGAAGCGGCTCCCAAGCCACAGATGCGGTTTCGCAAATGTGGCCTCCACACCCCAGAAGCGGTCCCAGCCTTCTCTCCCCATGTCGCAAATGCGGTCGCCTTCTCGCAGAAGTGGGATCGCAGATGCGATCCCCTGACTGCAGATGCGGAAATGCTGGAGGCAGTGAGGTTCTTTTAAATCGGGAGTTGGGTTCATTTCAACCCCATTTTCTTCAATTGGAGCCGATTTGGAGCAACTTTGAGGTGTCATTTTCACCACCAAGCATGAGTTAAGTAATATGTGTTAGTTTTGAGTTAAATACATGATTATATTTGGCTTTGGTCATTGAAATTTGTAGAAAACTTGGGGTTTTGGTGGAAAGACCTAGAAATTTATATTCTTGGAATTTCACCACGATTTTGGGTATGGAATTAAGAAAAAATTATATATTTAAGTTCGTGAGGCTATGGGTAAACTTATTCTTCGAATATTTTGGAAATCCGAGCACGTAGGCCCGAGGGCCGTTTTGTCAACTTTCTGATCGGGGTTAGGAATTGTTATAAATTGGATTAATATGAGTAGTTTATCGTATATTAATGGATTTGCATAACTATTGGCTACTTTTGGAGCGTTGTGCATCAATTTGGGTTTTCGGAAAGGCGTGGAATGCCGGTTATGGATCTTCGGAGCGAGGTGAGTCTCCTTTCTAACCTTGTAAGAGGGAATTGTCCCCATAGGTGAAATAATTGGTTATGTGCTCCTATTTGTGAGGGCTACGTACACACGAGGTGACGAGAGTCCGTGCGTAGCTACTATTATGTTTAAATCCGGGTAGTGTAGGACCCAAAAGCATGCTATACTTGGAATATTTGTAATCTTATCGACATTTGAATTGCTTAAATCATATCAAATCAGTAAATGAATTTCAAAAAGGATTAAACTTCATTTTTCTTAAATCATTAAAAGAAAATTGGCTTTTATTGGAATAAATATTTCCGATAACCTCTTAATTGGCTGTTTGACTGTGTGTATCTATGTATGGTTCCGTCGCATGTATGATTCATGAGCGGGATATTTGTTTATTTAATGTTGACTGTGTCGCATGTACGATAAGCGAGCGAGGTAGTAGATGCATCTATAGTTCATGTCGTTCGACCCTTGGCAGTGCACATTTTACATTTATGTTGGATCAGGCCGTACAACCTCGGCATGAGCTGCGCATGCTTGTATTGCTTGCCTTGAGATTTATTGATACTGATATCTGCTCTCCCTGACTTGCGATAATTGTTAAGTAATGGATTATGAATCTGGAGGCCTTTAATATAAAAAGGAACTTTCACCAATTCGTGACGTACTTGAAATTACTGTCATTCTTAATAAATCCATGATTATTCGCATTAATAATATATTATTATTGGACTACTAGTAAGTATCGAAGTCGACCATCTCGTCTCTACTTCTTCGAGATTAGGCGGGATACTTACTGAGTACACATTATTTTTGTACTCATACTCAACTTCTGTGCATTTTTATTGCACAGGAACACGTACTACTAGTGGCCTATGGGGCGTAGCAACATGGATAATACTGGGACTAAGTGAGCTGCATTACTCGAGGCGGCCTGCAGCTAGTATAGTCCCTTCCAGTATATTGTATTTACTTTCTGTCCATTTGTATTATGGACGGATGTTGTATTGTATTGTTTCTTAGAAATAGTTCATGCACTTGTGACACCGGGTTCTGTGGATGTCTATGGGTTTATTCAAAAATTTTAAATTGTCAAATGTTTCATCATTTATTCAATGGAATTTATCACGAATTGTTTAAACGCATAAAAGAAGTGGTTTCAGAAATATTTAAAACGAGAATTTAATTAAGTATTATTAGTTGGCTTGTCTGACTGCGGTGTCCGGCGCCATCACGACCCTTAGTGGATTTTGGATCGTGACAACATGGTATCGGAGCACTAGGTTCCCTTAGGTCTCAAGAGTTATGAGCAAGTCTAGTAGAGTCTCGCGGATCGGTATAGAGACGTTTGTACTTATCTTCGGGAGGCTACAGGGCTGTTAGCAGTACTTCCCTTCTCAATTCCTCATTTTGCGGTTTGATCCCTTAGGGCTTATGCCCTTGTTTTCTTTCCTACTCAATCTTACGTGACGCGAACCACTTGTTATAAATCGAGAATTGAAGAATTATAATGGTACTACAGATGTGGTGCGGGTTGTTTTTCCTGGTATAGTTGATTGGGCTATTGTCCTCGCCTTGCGAAGGGATTCTTCTATCGTTTCGGCTCAGTAATGGTGTTTCTGAGAGCTCTGAGGCTAGGCACAATTTTCCATGATGCTTATGAATGATTGTTCACAGTATTGATATGATGGTAGGATATTTGCCTACTTGTCGAGGTAGTAAATGACTTGAAGGGAGGTTTACTCAGTGCATGATTTAGAGATTCGATATTTTATTCCCGACAGGGGAAAGGCAAATGAGCATAGAGTGTTCTAGTTTGGGTTGGCGGGTAACAAGGCTTGGTGTTTTCGAGCGTGGTGGAATCTTTATCTCCAATGTAGTATCGTCGTCCTCAATTGTGTGTGTTAAGTTCGCCAGTGTTATGGTCTTCTGCAATTCACCTTTAGAGCAGGTTAGTGCGGTTTAGTATTAAAGAAGCAACTGTCAGAGATTGTGGGGTGCGTTGGTTTAGGATTGAATCGATGTTTCTAATGTCGGCGGCTCGAGAAAGATGATCCACGGAAAGGTTAAAAGTTAGTAGCGATGGTGGGTACAAGTGCTACGAAGATAGATTCTATTTAAGGAAACAATTGAGCATCAAAGGATGAGAAAGACATGTGGGAAGTGTCAGGCAGTAGCTAAAATTTCTAGAAGGCCAAGCATAAGAAGCAAAGGTCGAGTAGTCAATTAAATGGATTTCCACCAAAGTGGGAGAGTGGCAGAGTTGCATATGGGCATTGAGGTAGGATGACTATGCACCTTAAGGTGAGTTTGGGATGATTTGAGAATTTTAGTGATTGGCGATTGGGGTCTACAGATTTAATTTGAAGTATGGACCATTATGTGGTAGGAGATTTGATATAGCGGGAAGGAGTTGCTTGAACTGAAGAATGATACAATATAACTTTGAATTGGAGGGATGTTGCCGCACATTTAATCGATGTCCACAAGTGGTTAATGGACTTATGCAGCTAGAGAGTAAGCTCGGACTCGGGATGGGTTATTGATGTCGTAGTGATTGTACCCTGTGCAACAGCGTTGGAAGATGTCGGGAAGTGATTTCCATAGGTGGGTTATTCCCTGTTAGCAGGTTAGTGGTCACGTGGTTGGTGAGGCTTCTGCGTAGAATTCTATTGGTTGTAAAACAAAGAGATCAGTTGTGCTAATGTGGTTGATGATTCAGAGTATAAAGAGGGGTTTTACAGAAAGATTTCGAGAATTAAGGCGGTTGCTTGCGCAACATTATGCCAATAAGAGATTAAGAATCCTGGTGAGTTCCAAAGTTGTGTAATAGTGGCTTCGAGCTAAGTGGGAGAGTCTTACTGCCTATGATTGGGTAGCATGGTTAACTACTTGCGAGGTTTCTGGTTATTAGCATATTAATGGGATATGTCCGCAATTGGAAGAGGCACATAAGTGGTAATTTGAGCAAGGGAATTGTTGAAGGTGTGCTACAGTTGGCCTTATTGGCTCATGTTCAGACTTGGGGAAAGATTCGGGATTTGTGCCTCGTATAAGTGCGGGTTTCAAGGGAAGTGATTCTATCGGGTGATCCGTTCCGTCGAGAGGGTATGCTTGTGCTAGAAAAATCATGGAGTTGATTATATTCGGGCCAAGTCAGAGCAGGTGGCTCTCAGCAGTCGTCCTAGTGGATTCAAGGGGGTAACGTGTGGTGCCTAATAATTTCGAGCCTCTAGGTACAGTGAAGAATCAGGCTTGGTAGCAGCCTATGAGAAGAGGCACAAAATTTTCTATGATATTTTGACTTGCAATGTAGCAATTGGGAGGTACGAAATGGTTTGTGGGATTTGAGACAGCATGGCCTCGTGATTCAGGGTCACTCGGGATAAGTGCGGATGGACTGTGTTAAGTGTTGAATGGAGTTATCATTATTTTTATGGCAATCAAGGATAAATTAGAAGAAGAGGGATTGGTTAGCCATTGTTGAAGCATGTTGCTGGTAGTGATCAGTTCTTTCAGCGTGATCAAGTTATGCAAGTGAATTGTGATGGTGCGTGCAAGGCTTGTCGACCGCCGTAGTTGGTGTTATTTAGAAAGTATTCTACTGTTGTGGCCTGCTATATGGAGGTGGGCCCCGGAACGGCTATGGTGGCTTAGACCACTACTTAGAGATTTGCATATTCTACGTTTGTGAGGATTCACCTATGTGTTGCTATGGCTCTTCTGAAGTGAGTTAAGTGAAAGGTTTTTATACGATGTAGTGTTAATCCATTAGTGGTTCCGAAGTTATGATGAAAAAGCATGTTCTATCGTATATTGGCATGTTGGGTGCAGTGAGTAGTATGGAATCTGAAGTGAAGTTCAAGGTTGCAGTTTGGTGTTGACAAGGATGTCACGTGCTCGGATGAGCAGGAAAGGAATATCGATGTTTAAGGTAAGTTGGTATTGTCTTCAGCATTACCTGAGATCGGTGTTTTGTAAGAGAAGCTTTGCATCCTGGTTAAGGATTCTTGATCGTTTTTCAGCGTTAGTGCGGCCAGTGGTTTGGAGGTACAAACATGTTATCTGCTACGGAAGGTTGTAGGAGCATGCCCCACGGGAAGGTTGTATAAGTGTGGCATTTAGTCACTTAATTGATTGAAGAGTTAAACCAAGTATGAATATTGTAGTGATGTCGTTAAATTGAAAATTGATGCCTAGCAGGCACTCATTTTATTGGGTTGCGAACTGTGGGGAATTACTCCATTTGTGATGGTTGTTCTTGTGTGTTATGAGAAAAGGGAAGTTAGTATGGACCTTTGAAGGGTTATTGGCCTAGTTTGGTACTGTGAGCACGTGATTTTTGCCCTATATGAGAATCACTCCCAAAAAATTCAAAAAATAAAATAATTTTGTTTGTTTACAATTGTTGTGAATTTTGTATTATTTTTCTTGTATTGTTTGCATTCGTTCATGCATGTTTATTTGTTAAATTAAGAAAAATACCAAAAAAAGGTCGCATTCGCATTTAGGATTTAATTCTACAATTAGGAGTAATTAAGTTTGTTTTACAAAAATGAAAAAATCACAAAATAATGTACTTTGCATTTTTAACATTTAAGGTCTTAGTTGTGTGATTTTATTTTAAATTGGTGCTTAATTATGTGTGATAATTATTATTAGAGTTAATTAGTATTTCAAGATAATTTTGGTTTTATAATTTAATCTAGGATTTTGGTTTTAAAATTAGGAAATAAAAGGAAAAAGAAAAAGAAACAATTGAAAAAATAAAGGGAAATTCGGACTAGGCCATTTTTAAATTAAACTAACCAGGCCCAAATCCGCCCCATACCCGGTCCAATCCCTCAGTCCCTGGGACCTGTGAAATGACGTAGTATAGTAAGGATACTACGTCTTTTTAGGTTCAATGAGTCTCAACCATTGAAATAGCTTGATCCAACAGCTCATTCCATCGCCCATCAACCAAACCCGACCCGCCCCGGACCGACCCAACCCCTTCATTTAACCAAACGGCGTCGTCCCTTACAAGGGAATTGATCCAAGCCATCGATCTCAATCGATCCAATAGCCTGGATTAATCCCCTAATTGGTATATAAACCTAAATCCTACCTAGCCCCCCCAAACCAACC
>MU766939.1:7303-20293 GCA_026770625.1 Nicotiana glauca
ATGCATATTTTTTGTAATTTTCTTTTCTAACCACTTTATGGTTAATTAATTCTTAAATGCACGTAACACGTAATTTTTTGTATTTTTAATCATTTTAAACAAATAAACACACACATACAAATGCTAAAGAAAGATAACACGCAATCCACAAAATCAAATGCAACACAAAACTATTTTATTTTATATTTTTGGGAGTAATTGTCGTGAGAGCAAAAATCACGTGCTCATAATGACCACTGTGTTTCACAATATAATACATAAGGAGATTGAGGTGTACGTGGATGATGTGATCATTAAGTCAAAGCAACAGGCCGACCACGTCGGAGATTTGAGGAAGTTCTTTCAGAGGCTTCGCAGATACAACATTAAACTTAACCCTGCCAAGTGTGCATTTGGGCTGCCATCCGGAAAGCTATTAGGATTCATAGTCAGTCGGTGAGGCATTGAGTTAGATCCATCAAAAATCAAAGCCATCCAAGAATTGCCACCTCCAAGGAACAAGGCTGAGGTAATGAGTCTACTAGGAAGATTGAACTACATCAGCTGGTTTATTGCGCAGCTCACGACAACCTGTGAGCCCATTTTCAAGCTGTTGAAGAAGGATGTCGCAGTCAAGTGGACCGATGAGTGTCAAGAGGCGTTTGATAAGATAAAGGGGTATTTGGCGAGCCCACTTGTGGTGGTTCCACCTGAACCAGTGAGACTGTTGATCCTTTATCTAACGGTCCTGGAGAATTCATTTGGCTGCGTACTGGGGCAGCATGACATCACCGGCAGGAAGGAACAGTCCATCTATTATCTCAGCAAGAAATTCACGGCTTGTGAGTTAAGTATACTCATCTTGAGAAGACATGTTGCGCCTTGACTTGGGTAGCGCAAAAGTTGAAGCATTATCTGTCATCATATACCACTTACCTCATCTCACGGTTGGATCCCTTGAAGTACATCTTTCAAAAACCTATGCCCACAGGGAGAATTGCAAAGTGGAAAATTTTACTCACAGAGTTTGATATCTTCTATATGACGAGGACTGCAATGAAAGCTCAAGCATTGGCCGATCACTTGGCCGAGAATCCAGTCGATAAAGAATACGAGCCGTTGAGGACTTATTTTACCGATGAAGAAGTGATACATATTGATGAGTTGGAACTGACTGATAAAAAACAGTTGGAAACTTTTCTTTGATGGGACTGCGAACATAAAAGAAGTTGGGATAGGGGCTGTACTTATTTCTGAAACAGGACATCACTATCCCGTTACGGCTCAGCTTCGTTTCCATTGTACCAACAATATGGACGAGTACGAGGCATGCATTTTGGGTTTAAGGTTAGCTGCAGATATAGATGTCCAGGAAGTTTTAGTCTTGGGGGACTCGGACCTCCTGGTACATCAAATTCAAGGAGAATGGGAAACATGGGACTTGAAACCCATACCTTACCGACAATGTTTGCATGATCTTTGTCAGTGGTTTCGATCAGTGGAGTTCAGACATATCCCAAGGGTTCATAATAAGGTTGCCGATGCTTTGGCCACATTAGCCTCAATGCTACATCATCCGGATAAAGCTTATGTTGATCCGTTACATATTCAAGTCTGCGATCAGCATGCGTACTGTAATGTGATAGAGGAAGAAGTTGATGGCGAACCATGGTTTCATGACATCAGGGAGTACATCAGAATGGGAACATACCCGGTTCAAGCCACGGGATATTAAAAGAGAGCAATTCGACGGTTGGCAAGTGGATTTTTCCTCAATGGAGGAGTGTTGTATAAAAGAACACCAGATCTCGGATTGTTAAGATGCATAGATGCTAAACAAGCTACGGCAGTCATAACGGAAGTACATTCTAGAGTTTGTGGGCCGCACATGAGCGGATATATATTGGCGAAGAAGATCCTTCGAGCAAGGTATTATTGGCTCACCATGGAGCGAGATTGTATCAGCTTTGTGCGTAAATGTCATCAATTCCAGATACACGGGGATTTGATTCATTCTCCGCCATCAGAATTGCACACAATGTCGGCACCATGGCCCTTCGTTGCTTAGGTCATGGACGTCATTGGGCCCATTGATCCAGCAACATCCAACGGGCACAGGTTCATTCTGGTGGCCATTGATTATTTCACCAAATGGGTTGAGGCTAGAACTTTCAAGTCTGTAACCAAGAAGGCAGTGGTTGATTTTGTACACTCCAATATAATTTGTCGATTTGGAATCCCAAAGGTAATCATCACAGATAATGGTGCTAATCTTAACAGCAATTTGATGAAAGAAGTATGTCAGCAGTTTAAGGTTACACATCGCAATTCCACCTCATATCGTCCTAAGGCGAATGGAGCAGTTGAGGCGCCCAACAAGAACATAAAGAAAATATTGAGGAAAATGGTAGAAAGTTCCAGGCAATGGCACGAGAAGTTACCATTTGCGTTATTGGGTTATCGCACTACTGTTTGTACTTCAGTAGGTGCAACTCCTTACTTGTTGGTATATGGCACTGAAGCAGTGATCCTTGCGGAAGTTGAAATCTCGTCTCTTTGGATTGTCGTCGAGGCTGAGATTGATGATGATGAGTGGGTCAAAAACCATTTGGAGCAGTTGAGTTTAATTGATAAAAAAAGATTGGCAGCAATATGTCATGGCCAATTGTATCAAAAGAGGATTGCAAGAGTGTATAACAAGAAGGTGCGTCCCAAGAAGTTTGAAGTGGGGCGACAAGTGTTGAAACGGATCTTTCCACATCAGGCTGAAGCAAAGGGCAAGTTCGCCCCGAACTGGCAAGAACCGTTCATTGTAACCAGAGTATTGTCCAATGGCGCTTTATGTTTAATAGATATTGAAGGAAAATGCATAGATATGGCTATTAATTCTGATGTAGTCAAAAGATATTATGTATGATTTCTGTAGTATAATCATTGGTTGTTTGTACTTGGCATTATCTCGAAGGTTGAAATGACGAAGGCAATTTGTTCTGCTATCTAAATATTTTACCCTTTGTTCACCCTTTTGAGACTTTTTTTTCGTACTCCTCTTTTGGAAGAAAGGAAAAAAGAAGAAAGAAAAGGAAAAGGGAAAAATAAGGAAAAGAAAAACAGAAAAGGAAAAATAATAATAAATGAAAAGAAAAACTGTAACAACAAGGAATTTGGGTGAACTACGTTTGACCTGATTCCTCTTAAGGATACGCAGGCAGCTTCACGGCTCGGTCATAGGAAAATAAAAATCGAAAGATCCCCAAGCAAGAAACTGGGGCAGAAGTTGTGTTTGTAATAAGAAATTTGTTTCCAAAAGTTGTAATTTTAACCCATTGGATTTGGTTGAGCTTTGGTACCCTTTTCTTTCCAACCATATCCAAGAACCCATATTAATGTCCAAAGAAAGACCTCCTGATCAGTCTTCGAGAGGTGCCAAGTCAAGCAAGTAAAGATGATTCATACCAGGGGCAACACAAAGAAATAAACAAATGAGAGAGTCTTATCGGTGAAAACCCACAAGGGCATTGTAAGGTGACGAAAGATGAGAGAAATGAGAGAAATGAGAGAGTCTTAATGGTGAAAACCCTCGAATAACACTATAATGCGATGAAAGATGAGAGAAATTCAAAAATGAGAGAGTCTTACTGGTGAAAACCTTCACGGGCACCATGAGGCGACGAGGAATAGCGAAAGGGGAATGTGAGATAAGGCTGGCGGCAGAAATCCATCGAAGCATTAAGCAGAACAAAGATGATGATTCAGCAAAGAATTGGGTTATGGAAATCTCGAGGCATGGAGAAAGACGGTTATAAATTGATTGAAATGAATAGACTGGTTTGATTAATCCGAAATGAACAACATGATCATTGTGATCGGTTATCCCATTCAGATAAGTCCTTTTTCTTTTTTTAAACGGCATTCTAAAGGAAGATCTTCTCTTTTACTTTTATCTTTTGAAATCATCGCATTTATTTTCTTTTGACTAAAGCTTCTTCAATGATAATTTGATTCTAACAAATAAGAAGGAATTTCAAAGCTTTCTACCATTTTCCAATATGGTGCAAAGCAAAGTGCGGCTAGGACAGGCCGACGATAATGTGATGGGATGCAAAAGGCGTAATTGGAAAATCTGAATGATGGAAGAGTTTAAGATTCCGTGAAAGGTATGGGATCAGTTAAGAAGACTACAAGTGGTAAGCAACAGTTGGGAAATTCATGGCTGAGGAGTAGTCAGAGGGTTGGAAATTCTCGACCGAGTTCAAGGCAGTCGGACAAAACCAAATATGGAAAGGAGAGAAGGGAAAACAATCCCCAGCAAGAGTATCACAACCAATCACCACACCTAAACTGACCAATTTTTTCTTTGTGTTTGAAACAGGGGCGGGAAGTGTTGTTGATAGCGGAGAAAATTTTTCGCGAAAAGAGAGCAAGTACCAAACAGCTACCAAACTGGGGCAGAAAAATTTCTTTCTTTTGTTGAAGATGGTTGAAGTCAGGCGTCCACCTGGAGAATAAGGAACAATAGTTAAAGATAGTTGAAGTCAGGCGTCCACCTGGAGAACAAGGAATAATAGTTACAGATAGTTGAAGTCGGGCGTCCACCTGGAGAACAAGGAACAATAGTTAAAGATAGTTGAAGTCAGGCGTCCACCTAGAGAACAAGGAACAATAGTTGAAGATAGTTGAAGTCAGGCGTCCACCTGGAGAACAAGGAACAATAGTTGCAGATAGTTGAAGTCAGGCGTCCACCTGGAGAACGAGGAACAATAGTTGAAGATAGTTGAAGTCAAGCGTCCACCTAGAGAACAAGGAACGATAGTGAAAGATAGTTGAAGTCAGGCGTTCACCTGGAGAACAAGGAACGATAGTTAAAGATAGTTGAAGTCAGGCGTCCACCTAAAGAACAAGGAATGATAGTTAAAGATAGTTGAAGTCAGGCGTCCATCTGGAGAACAAGGAACAATAGTTGAAGATAGTTGAAGTCGGGCGTCCACCTGGAGAAGTAAAATTAAGTTTTGAAGTCAGGAGCCCGCCTGGAGAACAGAGGCATACAATTCAAGTTTAGAAGTCAGGATCCCGCCTAGAGAACAGAGGCATACGATTCAAGTTTTGAAGTCAGGAGCTCGCCTGGAGAACAAAGGCATACAATTCAAGTTTTGAAGTAAGGAGCCCGCCTGGAGAACAGAGGCATACGATTCAAGTTTTGAAGTCAGGAGCCCGCCTGGAGAGCAAAGGTATACAATTCAAGTTTTGAAGTCAGGAGCCCGACTGGAGAACAGAGGCATACAATTCAAGTTTTGAAGTCAGGAGCCCGCATGGAGAACAGAGGCATACAATTCAAGTTTTGAAGTCAGGAGCACACCTAGATAACAGAGGAGTAAAATCAAGTTTTGAAGTCAGGATCCCGCCTGGATAACAGAGGAATACATTCAAGTTTGAAGAAGACAGTTCAAGTTTCTAAGGAAAAACAATTCGAATTTCATAAAAGGGAAAGAAGCAGTTCGAGTCCAACAGTCAGGCATCCACCTAAGGAAAAGAGAAGACTACAATTCAAGTTAGCAACAAAGGAACATCGGAGGAAAATGCGAGGCAACAAAGCAACAACAGTCACAAGATCAAGTTTGCAAATAAATCTTTGTAATTCATAGATCATATCTTAGTATAGCTTCTTTGATTTTTTTTAGCACAGTGTAAAAAGAGGGTCAGTAAGCAGTAGCAGCAGCAGTCACAGTGAAACCACAGCTTCAGGGTAGTCCCAGCTACCGAAAATTCCCGAACTACATTGACCTGATTCCTTTATAGCCAAGGATATGTAAGTAACCTTTGAAGTAGAAGTTCGGTCAAATCTTTCAATAATTGCTTGTCACGGAGTATTCAGACGGACAAAAATCGCTCGTAACCGCTCACTTTATCTTTGCACGGAAACTCTTCGTGTTTACGAGCAAAGAGGGGTAGCTGTGAGCACGTGATTTTTGCCCTATGAGAATTACTCCCAAAAATTCAAAATAAAATAATTTTTGTGTTGTGTGCAATTTTGTGGATTTTTGTGGTATTTTTCTTTTATTGTTTGTATTTGTCTGTGCATGTTTATTTGTTAAATTAATAAAAAAATACAAAAAATATGTTGCATTTGCATTTAAGATTTAATTTTACAATCAGGATTAATTAAGTAAGTTCTTTTACAAAAATGAAAAAAATCACAAAAAAATAATGAACTTCTTCATGTTAGTGTTTAATGTCAAAATTGTGTGATTTTCTTTTTAATTTGGTATTTAATTATTTGTGATAATAACTACTTAAATTTAATTAATATTTTTAGGATAATTTAGTCAAGGTTAAATTTAGGTTTGTATTTTATTTTTATTAGAAAGAAAGTTTAAAAGAAAAAAAGAGAAATCAAATTGCGCAAAATTATGAATTAATTCCCCAGCCCAAACGTCCAAAACACCCTAGTCCAGGCCCAAAACTAGCCCCAAATCTGGTCCATCACCAGCTTAACCAAACGACATCGTTTCAGATCCAATAAATCTCAACCGTTGAATCATTTTGATCGAACGACTCAAAACGCTCCCCACAACCCGACCTATTTTCCCGGACCAACCCAATCCGCCACTAAAACCAAACGACCACGTTTCCCATAAGGAAATTAATCCAAGTTGTTGATCTCATTCGATCGAACGGCCTGGATTCAATTCCACCTTATGTATATAAGGAACCAAACGAACTCTACCCCCCTCAGAAGCACCCCGTCCCTCACCTCGTCTCTCAGGGACGACCCCCAAACCCTAGTCGCCACCCCTTTCTATCACCGTAAACCCTGTGGCGCCGGCTCCGATCGTCGCCAAACTAATACCCCACGATCCCCTAGCTACCCTCTTTCCAGGTCACCAACCTTTTCCTCTAAACCATGGCCAAGCTCGTCGAATCTTAAATCGAAGTTTGGACCATAAACCTTCGCTTACCCAATCAGTCCCAAACCCACACCCCTGGACCACCACGACTCCCCCTTCCTTAATCCATAGCCAGCTTCCTTCGAACATGGCCCAATCCACTGGAATCTTAAAAACTAAGGTTCGAACTTTAAGCCAAAATCAAAAAATAAAAATACAAATTGATGCTTCATTTCCTTATAGGTTTAAGACTGATTTTATCACAAAATAAGGTTCTTTACTTGTTCTTAAAAAAACAAGTGATTGACCTTATTTGGTGATTTAAATCAGAAAGTCAGTCACAAGTTCAAACCGAGTAGGTGAGTTCTCTTTTGTTTTAAGTTATTTTTCGTTAATCATTATTCGGATGTTCATCTTCCTCGTGTCTTTCTTTTTTTTACTGGTCAACTTTCAATTGAAAGAGGATTAATCTTTTGATATAAGCTTGTTTTGCGTGTTGTTTGTTTCCTTGTATGGGTTTTAGCTGTTGAGTTCGAATAATTAGGATGTCAGTTTGGTGTCAAGACTTAAGTTTGTATTCTGTTGAATTTACTTAGACAGTCGAATTAGGGATTAGTTTTAATCTAATTAATACTTGTTTAGATGTATATATAAGTAAGAATGCTTTGCGATGGTAGAATGCTGATGCACTACTGAACTAATGAATTATTTAATCAAAAGGGGATCGGTAGTGTAGATAACACCCTGCTTATGCACTTTTAAGGTTGGAAATCAGAAGTAATATGGGTATCATATTAAATGGTTGAGGGAAAGCATGTGCAAAGGTGTGCGTAGCCTGGAAAGGAACAGGGCATGGGATAAAAATTAAAAAATACATGAAAAAGAAAAAAGGAAGGGGTATAAAACAGAGACTGAAAAATACAGAAAAAGGAAAATATACAGAGTGAGTTTGAAAATTAGGATAAAAAGAGGAGAGATCAAGAGTGATAGCTAAGGATTCAGTTGATTGAGAAGAACACAACTATACACAGACATTGAGAGTTAGTGAGAGGGTATACTCACGGAAAACATTCTGCCATACACTCATAAAACAGAAATAGATAGAGAGCAAAGAGAGATTCAAACCCTGAAAAAAGGGAAAACATTCAGGGTATTAAGGGAAAAAGTATTCTGATATATGCACACACTAATATACACTGAACGGAGCAGTAGTTGGTATTCTGAAATAAAGTTGAGACTTCTAAAAATATTATTCTATCAAAGTAGCATTCTCCAAGTGTTTTCCTTGAATTTCTACAGTTCCATTTGGGGTTTTTGAGCCAAGTTGAAGTCTGGGATTTGTGTTGTGGTTTGAGGTCACTGTTTCATTGGTATTTGAATTGATTTCACTGGGTATTTGGTTGAAATTGGGATTTTGTTTGTTGTTGTCGAATTCTATCTAGTTTGGTCTATTGTTGTTGTTGCTGGCTTACATAATCACCTATTTTCCTTCTATTCCAAGTATTTCCCTGGCGTCAAAATGATATGTAAAGATTGAATCAAAATATGCGATCAAGTTTTAGGAAAATAAAGAATTGCAACACATTTTCTCTTATTAATCTTCCTCGTGTAGTTTTACTGTGATTTGTTGTTCCCTAGAATATTTGCATAACTGTAATTTACTCGCAAGCATGTTAATACAAGTATTGTGTTTAGTTTTCTTTTAGAATGTGAAGAGAGAACTGATTTGGACATTCTAATAATTGTAATAATTTGAGTGTGGACTTATGAATATCCATTGAGTAGTAATAGTCTTAGTATAGCTTAATTTTGTATTTAAGGTTTGCTGTTATGCTAGTTTAACTGTTAAAATTGAAGTATAGCTTGAACTTGAAACTAATTCTGGAATCAGTATGTGTGCTCATACAAATGATAATTTTGGTACTAATAAATATTTTGAAACGGTTCTATACTTCAGTATTTAATTTCAGCATGTTTAGCTTTGGAATCATAGGATTGGAATTTCGAAACCTACGTCCAATAAGCTAGACATCTTTCTTTGGTTTGAATGTGTTAATCACCTTAATTTGCCCATTAACTATATATTGAAAGTAAAGTCTGACGTAGCTTGCTTATGACTTGAAATAATGTAGCACTTCACGTTTACGTTGTATTTTCCTTTTAGTTTGGGATTCACAAACGATTTGGGCCTGAAATC
Source organism: Nicotiana glauca (assembly GCA_026770625.1). Classification (NCBI taxonomy): domain Eukaryota; kingdom Viridiplantae; phylum Streptophyta; class Magnoliopsida; order Solanales; family Solanaceae; genus Nicotiana; species Nicotiana glauca. The sequence goes on from MU766939.1 coordinate 16,364, forward strand.
TTGGAAGTGTTGTTAAATTGAAGCTTCCCTTATTGGGCCTGATTTCGTACCAGCACGATCTGCTGAATCGTGTATTCAGAGGCCCAAAAATGGTAACCCATATTACATTTATTTGTTCCTTAAAGTGTAGACTGATTATGAAGCCCAAATACGAAATTGCTCAAGACAAGTCACCCCGCTAGGCCCAATCGTGTCTTGAATCTGCCTTAGATTAAAAAACAATAATGGTCCAAATACCACTAATGCTCAGTTAATTATAAATTCTTAAATAGTATCTGGTCCATCTTAGATAGCACAATAGTTCTCTGACCCTCCAAGTTTAGTCTAATTCCCTTTAAAAGATAAAATTGAGGTGCGCCGCGCCGAATAAAATCACAACTGCATGGCCCTCGTTTATTAATATTGTATTGAATCTTTAGAAATTGAAGTGTTTTATATAACGTTCAACATTCTTTAAAAATTAATCAAAGGCAGTAAATAATTTAAAGTTTCACATAGGTTCAAATGGTATTAAATCAGATAATTAAGCTAAATATGACAGTTGAGCGATCGTGCTAGAACCACGAAACCCAAGAATGCCAAACACCTTCTCTCGGGTTAAAAAAATTTCTTACTCGAATTTCTGGTACGCAGACTGTTAAACAGAGTCAATCCTTCCCTCGATTCGGGATTTAATCCGGTAACTTAGGACACCATAAATCTCCCAAGTGGCGACTCTGAACTTCTTAATAAATTAATCCCATTTTGATTGTTCTTCAATTGGAAAAACTCCCTTTATTATATCCCTTCACGGGTGTAGTGAAAAAGGAGGTGTGACACTGACGACCATCTTAAGAAAAAATGCATAAATTAAATAGAGAGGAAGACCTACAGGCGAAATTCCACGTCTCAAGAAACCCTGTAGGGTTCGACGCGACGTGCTCTGTTCAGACGTAAAAGAAGCTCTCCAAAAAATGGCGATTAGCCTTGAATTCCATATTTACCACCAGACTCTTGGATCTTCGGTGGCGCACGTGAATCATCGTACCCCTAAGAAAATGGGGGCGAAGAGGTGAAGCATGTGTCGCGGAGAAATCCCGCGGTCAGCCAGCTTCGTATGCTTGATGAGCATAAGGAAAAGCTTGTACGCATACAGAGAGAGTTGAGCCGGACACACCTCGTAGAAGTGGTAGAAATCCACCACCAAGAAAGGTAGGGGAAGCGTGTACCTGATGACGAAGGGATACGCATAAAACACACAGTATCTCGGGCGGTGTATATGCACTATGTCCCGATTCGTCGGAACAAGTTCAATATGATAAGGGATACCCCCTTTGGCTTTGGGCACCGTGAGCGCCGCCGCATCCATTATCGAAAAGACGGGCTCCGACTCATCTCCGATAGGGCTGTTAAAGTTAGTCCTCGCCTTCCCTGGGCGGGGAACCACCTCATCTATCATTGGAAAACCCTCGTTTTCCGCTATTTCCACTCCCTCTTCGAATAGGAGTACGTCATTTTTTGGTACCAGAGCACCAACAGCTCTATCGGAGTGGTAAGAAGCACTGCCCATCTTTTCTTTGACCATAAGAAATGAGGATGATAAGGTAAAAAAGATAATGGTCACAGCAAATCCTAAAAGAATCAGAAATATAAGAAGCTGAAGGGGAAGAAGAAGAGTTGCGATGTTCTCTCTTGAGCAATTAAGAAGCGTACCATTCAAATGAGAGGTTCTCCCCTATTTATAGGGTATAAATGCCCTGAGTAGGAAAACCAGTTAGAAAATGAAAAGGGCACGGGAAACAACACAATGCATAGAAAATGTGTCATAATGTCGCATGAGAAATATTAATAACATTATGATCTGATGTGATAGTCTAACATAGCTCTCGAAATGTCACGTCGCTACCTCTCTATGAGGTTCCCGTCCCTCGCACAAAGCGTTCAGATTTCTCCCAAATTTTGAATCGATAGAGTCTACCCATGCGTAGATTAGTGCAAAAAGGAATGGAAAGCATCCGACTAAGCTGTGGTTGTATCCACTAGGCATCATAACGATGAGTATCTCGGCCACCGCTGAGATGAAACTATCGGAAAGTCTATGCAGCAAAGTACATGTCGTGACACTTAAGGGGAACGACCTAAAGTACAATCATCAGATTAGGATATTCTAGATAAGGACCGCTGGACAAAAAGAAATAGTTATAATATATATAGGAGGTGAGAGAACAGAAAAAGTGGGTCGGTCTCCTTTAGAAAAAAAGGGACAGAAGAATCGGAGAAGGTCTCTGAAGAAAATTAAGCGAAGGTCTAGATCTTGGTTGCAAATCTTTGTAATCGTCTTTGTTGGATCAATAAAGATAGATCTGCTAGCTATCAATGGCTTTCCTTTTTTTCTTCTTCTTTGTTCGTACATCACGAAACAATACGTCAAGAATGTAAATCTATCGTTTATGTTTGATATCGTTTTAAATATTAAAAAAGGTTATGAGCTTGATTATATTCTATTCTCGTATTTAACGTGCTTTGATCTAGAGTCAATTATCCATGGCTAAGATTTATCCTTTATTTTCTCATTATATTGTTTAACAAAAAGCTTAACTTTTTTTTGTCAAACAAATCTGCCTCTCGCAATAATGACAAACGAAACAATGAAACAAATATTTTTGTAAAAATACGAAAGATATTTAGAGGGACGTTTCAGAGCAACCCAAAGAAGGTGCGCGAGCTAAGTTGAATAGGTGAATGAGTTTAATGTTTTTCATAGCACTACGGGGAATGAGGGTTACACTGTGGAGCATGGGCCTAATAGCTTATTATGTCAAATTGGGAGAAGCTCAATGGTAATATAAAGATACTTATGAAATATGAGACAATTGTCCTTTGATTGCTTTTGAAACATGAGTTATTGTTGAGGTTTTAAAGCTTATTTTAGCTTAAAATAGGGTAGCCTCATTTGTTTTTATTAAAATTAAGACGTCTGAATCTGAATATACATCTGAATATAAAGATGTGTATTAAGATTAAGACATTTGAATCTGAATATAATAAAATGTGTATTAAGATCTGAATAGAAATAATTAAGACTGTTTGATTTTAAACATCTGAATGTATAAAATTTATCTTTATTTGAAAAGTAATAAACATGAAACTCAACTGAAATACTAATTAATCTAATATATTATCAATAAAAAATATATATATTTTTTATGGCGATGGCTAACGAGTGAATGCCGACTAGAGGCGGTGGTTTGTGGTAGTTTTGGTTGATGATGGTGGTTTATGCTAGTAGCTAGTAGTGATTGGTAGTGGTGGCGATTATGATTGAGGATAGTGGCGGTGGGTGGTGATAGTTAATAATGGAGGGTGGTGGTATTAGTTATGATTGAGGAAAGTGGTGGGTGGGTGGTGGTGGGTTATAATGATGGGCAGTTCCGGGCTGTGGTTGTTGATGGTGATGGAGTAGTCAGTTATGGTTTGAGGTGGATGGGTGTTGATTGTGGGTGAGGATATGGTGGTCGGAGTGGTGGTGATAGTGGGTGCTGATGGTCGATAATGCTGGCGGCTATAATTGAGGAATATGGTGGCATAGTGGTGGTGGAGGTGGTAGCGGTGGTGGTTGAGTATGGTAGTTGTGGCATGTCATGACCCAGATTTCCCACCATCGGGAGTCATGATGGCGCCTACTAACGGAGCTAGGCCAGCCAAACAGTAAACATTCTCTGATAATTTTTCAACAATATAAACATACGAAAACAATTAAATAAAAGCGAAAGACTTTAAGCTTATAAAACTGAAATCAAAATGCGGAAGTTTAAGACGAGTCTCTACTCAAAATCTGGTGTCACTAGCTCACGGACTGCTATAGAATGCTAAAAACAAGTCTGAAATGATATTACATATTGTTTGTCTCGAAACAAAGAAAACAAACTAAAACATAGAAGGGACTTCGGC
>MU766939.1:21057-42737 GCA_026770625.1 Nicotiana glauca
GGGCGTGCTTGGGGGGATACAGTGAAAACGGATCAACTGATATAACAACGAAACTACATCAATACCATGACTCATATAAGTGGTCGGCGCGCCACACGATCCCATAGTATACATTTATAAGTGGAAGGTGTGCCACACGATCCCATTTTCATAATTCATAAGTGGATGGCGTACCACACGATCCCATTTCATAATTCATAAGTGGACGGCGTGCCACACGATCCCATTTCTTAATTCATAAGTGAACGGCGTGCCACACGATCCTATTTCATAATTCATAAGTGGACGGCGTGCCATACAATCCCATTTCATAATTCATAATACATATAATCTTTCTAGAGGAGGCCTCATTAGGGGAATTCAACAACATAACGATTTAACCCGGCAAGGGTACAACTAACAGCCCAAATATCCCGGCAAAGGAGGTACATATAATGCTTAAATCCCGGCAAGGAAGGGTACATATAATGCTTAAATCCCGGCAAGGAAGGGTATATATAATGCTTAAATCCCGGCAAGGGAGCAACAACAATAATAGAATACGCATCTCGGCAAGGGAATAATCACAACACTTCTTCTTTTGGTCACTTCTTTCTCAATTATCAATTTCCAGTTCGAGCCAACGCTCCAACAATATGCCAATCACAATTCTTCCTCAACCATTCACATTATATGAAACTTATCAATTAAACAAGGAAGATGTATCACAAAAATCCGAGTCAAACACAATTAAGACTCACGATCATGCTAGACTGCAGTGCATAGATAACCGTCACCATGCCTATACACCGTACTCCACATTTAGCAGTTAGCAAATAATATCCTAGTCATATTCCCTCAAGCCAAAGTTATAACAAACACTTACCTCGGTCCAAGAATAGCAATCAACTCTCCGATATCGTCTTTCCCCTACAATCCGACTCCGAAACAATGGTATCTAGGCATAATTAATTCAATAATATCAATTAGGGTTCAACAACATAATCCCATAGCCTAGAAATGAGTTTTCTAGCATTCTTCCAAAAATACCAAAATTCGACACCGGGCCCACATGGTCCAAACACGAGGCTCGAACCAAAATCTAGTCACCCATAACCCTACGAGTTCAAATATAAAATTTGTTTTAAGATTCGACCCCAAATTGAGGTTGAATCACCCAAAATTCTCAAAACCGTAACTCTACCCAAAACCCATAATTTCTACCTTGATTTCATGATTTAGGGCTAGGATTTTAGTAGTTAATGAAGGAAATTGAAGAAAACAAGTTAAACAGTGCTTACCCAAGAAGTTTTGATGAAGAAATGCTCTAAAATTCGCCGTAGGACTTTGGAGAAATAAGAGCTCATGAAGGGTTATGTTTTTCCCGTCACTGGTTCTGTTTTTTACTTAAAAATTCGTTGGGCAAAATTGCCCTTCGCGTTCACGGGAAAGGGGCCGCGTTCGCTAAGGGTAAACTGGGCATTACATCGCGAATGCGTGAAAGGGAACGCGAACGCGTAGAAGAAAATTTTGGGGGTCCAGGGACTGGCTTATATGCGAACGCGAGAGAGGACTCGCAAACGCGTTGAAGGGGAAGCCTAGGCATCGTGAACGCATGGACATGTCCGCGAACACGAAGAAGGAAGGCAACTAAAGCTATGTGAACGCGTGGCCTGGACGCGAACGCGAAGAAGAAGTTTGCTGTGCAAAAATTGTAGAAAATATGCCAACTTTCCTAAGTTCAAAACACCTCGAATCACCTCCAAAACTCACCCGAGTCCTCGAGGCTCCAAACTAAACATACACACTAACTCAACAACATCCTACGAACTTACTCGAGCGATCAAATCGCTAAAATAACCTCAAAATAATGAATCAAGCCTCAAATCATCATTTTCATCCTAAGTTCATAAACTTCCAACTTTAGATATTTAGGTTCGAAACACGTCAAACGATGTCCGATTTCGACCAAATTTCATAGAAAGCGCTTAACGTATATTTAAAACCTATACCGGGCGTCGAAACCAAAATACGAGTCCGATACCATCACTTTTTGATCAAATTTCATTTTCATTTTCCTTAAACATTTTGAGAAAGCAATTTTCATGGAAAAATTCGTTCCTCGGGCTTGGGACCTCGGAATTCGATTCCGAGCATACGCCCGAGTCCCATATTTTTCTACGGACCCTCCGGGACCGTCAAATTACGAGTCCGGGTCCGTTTACCAAAAATGTTGACATAAACTCAACTTTAATCATATTAATATCAAAATTCATCATTTTTCACATAGAATTCATATTTAAGCCTTCCGGCTACACGCCCGGACTGGGTACGCAAATCGAGGTGAATAAAAATAAGGTTTTCAAGGCTTCGGAAGCACGGAACGAATGAGGAAGCAGGTGATGACCCCTTTGGGTCGTCACATCCTCCACCTCTAAAATAACCGTTCGTCCTCGAACGGACAAAAGAAAGAAGTACCTGAGTCAGGAAATAGATAAGGATAACGGCTCCGCATATCAAACTCGGACTCCCAGGTCGATGCCTCAGGAAGTTGACCTCTCCACTAGACATGCACTGAAGGAAAACTCTTTGACCTCAACTATCGAACCTGCCAGTCTAGGATAGCTACTGGCTCCTCCTCGTAAGACAGATCCTTGTCCAACTGGACAGTGCTGAAATCTAACACATGGGCTGGATCGCGGTGATACCTCCGTAGCATAGACACATGAAACACTGGATGCACGACTGACAAGCTAGGTGGCAAGGTAAGTCTATAAGCCACCTCTCCCATGCGATCTAGAATCTCAAATGGGCCAATGAATCTAGGTCTAAGCTTGCGCTTTTTCCCAAATCTCATCACGCCCTTCATAGGCGATACACGGAGCAATATTCGCTCACCAACCATGAAAGCTACATCTCGAACCTTGCGATCCATATAACTCTTTTGCCGCGACTGAGCCAAACGAAGCCTGTCCTGAATGATCATGACCTTATCCAATGCCTCCTGGACTAAATCTGTACCCAATAACCGAGCCTCTCCCGGCTCAAACCATCCGACTGGAGACTGACATCGCCTACCATACAACGCCTCATATGGAGCTATTTAAATGCTGGACTAGTAGCTATTGTTGTAGGCGAACTCTGCTAAAGGCAAAAACTGGTCCCACGAGCCTCCAAAATCAATGACACGGGCTCGAAACATATCCTCCAATATCTGAATAGTCCTCTCGGACTGGCCGTCTGTCTGAGGATGGAATGTTGTGCTCAACTGAACCTGGGTGCCTAACTCATGCTGTACTGCTCTCCAGAAGCGCGAGGTAAACTGCGTACCCTGGTCCGAAATGATAGATGCAGGCACCCCATGAAGGCGAACAATCTCTCGGATGTAGATATCAACTAACCTCTCCGATGAATAGGTGGCTGCAACAGGAATAAAATGCGCTGACTTGGTCAGCCTATCAACAATGACCCAAATGGCATCAAACTTCTTCCGAGTCATCGGAAGTCCAGTAACAAAATACATGGTAATCCTCTCCCACTTCCACTCGAGAAGCTCAATCCTTTGAAACAACCCACCAGGCCGCTGATGCTCATACTTGACCTGCTGACAGTTCAAATACCGAGCCACATATGCAACAATATCTTTCTTCATCCTACACCACCAATAATGCTGCCGCAAGTCCTGATACATCTTCGCGGTGCTCGGGAGAATAGAATACCGCGAACTATGGGTCTCCGATAAGATCAACTCTCGAATCCCATCGACATTGGGCACACAAACTCGCCCCTGCAACCTCAAAACACCATCATCATCTAAGGTCACCCTCGTAGAACCTCCACGCTGCACCGTGTCTCTCAAGATACATAAATGGGGATCATCAAACTGCCGATCACGGATATGCTCCAATAATGAAGAACGAGCGACCGTGCAAGCTAACACTCTGCTAGGCTCAGAAATGTCCAACCTCACTAGCCAATTGGCCAAAGCCTGAATATCCAAGGCAAGCGGTCTCTGACTGACCAAAACATAAGCAAGACTACCCATGCTGGCGGACTTCCTACTCAATGCATCGGCCACCACATTGGCTCTCCCCGGGTGGTACAAAATAGTAACATCATAGTCTTTCAACAACTCCAACCAGCTTCTCTGCCTCAGATTCAACTCCCTTTGCTTGAACAAGTATTGCAGACTCTTGTGATCAATGTACACCTCACACCATATAAGTAATGCCTCCAAATCTTCAAAGCATGAACAATGACTGCCAACTCTAGATCATAGCCTGGATAATTTTTCTCGTGGATCTTCAATTGCCTCGAAGCATAAGCTATGACTTTGCCATCCAGCATCAATACCGCACCAAGCCCAATACGGGAAGCAATCACAATAAACTGTATAAGGCCCTGAACCTGTGGGCAAAACCAATATCGGTGCCGTAGTCAGAGATGTCTTGAGCTTCTGAAAGCCCTCCTCACACTCGTCTGACCATCTGAACAGGGCACCCATCTGGGTCAATCTAGTCATCGGGGCTGCTATATATGAAAACCCCTCCACGAACCGACGGTAATAACCTGCTAACCCCAAGAAACTTTGAATCTCGATCGCTGAAGTTGGTCGAGGCCAATTCTTCGGGTCTGCTTGAATACTCTCTGCTGATACGACATGACCTGGAAATGCAACTGAACTCAACCAGAACTCGCACTTCGAGAACTTAGCATACAATTGACTATCCTTCAGAGTTTGAAGAACCACTTTGAGGTGTTGCCCGTGCTCCTCCTGGCTGCGGGAGTACACCAGAATATCATCAATAAAGACTATCACGAACAAGTCTAGATAAGTCCTGAATACTCGGTTCATCAACTCCATAAATGTTGTTGGGGCATTGGTCAACCTGAATGACATGACCAAAAACTCATAATGCCCATACTGAGTGCGAAATGCTGTCTTAGGGACATCGGACGCCCTAATCCTCAACTGATGGTAGCCAGATCTCAAGTCTATCTTTGAAAACATCTTTGCACCCTGAAGTTGGTCAAACAAATCATCAATCCTCGGCAGTGGATACTTGTTCTTAATCGTCACCTTGTTCAATTGTCGGTAATCAATGCACATCCTCATCGATCCATCATTTTTCTTCACAAATAACACCGGTGCACCCTAAGGAGAAACATTAGGCCTGATAAAACCCTTCTCTAGCAAATCCTGCAACTGGTCCTTTAACTCCTTCAACTCTCGCGGGGCCATGCGATACGACAGAATAGAAATGGGCTGCGTGCTTGGGGCCAGATCAATACAGAAATCAATATCCCTATCGGGCGGCATACCCGGCAGGTCTGAAGAGAAAACCTCCGGGAACTCCCGAACAATAGGAACAGAGTCAATAGAAGGAACCTCTGTGCTGGAATCGCGAACATATGCCAAATAAGCTAAACACCCCTTCTCGACCATGTGTCGAGCCTTAACATATGAAATAACACTACGGGTGGCATGTACTGGGGTCCCTCTCCACTTCAATCAGGGCAAATCTGGCAACGCCAAGGTCATGATCTTGGCGTGACAATCCAAGATATCATGATACGGGGACAACCAATCCATCCCCAATATAACATAAAAATCCACCATGTCTAAAAGCAGTAAATCAACACGGGTCTCAAGACCCTTAAACACTACCACACAGGAATAATGAACTCGGTCGACCACTATAGAATCACCCACTGGTGTAGATACATAAAAGAGAATGCCCAAAGCATCACTAGGTATAGCCAAGTAGGGTGCAAAATAAGACGACACATATGAATACGTAGACCCAGGGTCAAATAGCACTGAAGCATCCCTATCACAGACCAAAATAGTACCTGTAAGGACATCATCTAAAGACTCGGCCTCTGGCCTGGCTGGCAAAGCATAACACCGGGGTTGGGGCCCATCTCCCTGAACTATGTCTTTGGGACGATCGTCTACTGGCTGACCCCTACCTCTGCCGGTCCGAGCTCCACCCCTACAGTCTCTACCTCCACCTCTATGATCCCTACCCCCACCTCTAGCTGTCTGGGCAGCCTATGGATCACCTAACGCTTGAATCATAGGACGAGGACCCTGCTGCTGAGAGCTGTCAGAAGCTTAAGGGCAATACCTGGCAATATGTCTCGTGTCTCCACAAGTGTAACAAGCCCTCGTCTGCTGAGAATAACGGAGTGGTGTTGCACTGATAGGTGCTGATGGTGAACTGAAAAGCTGCTGGTCGGAATACTGTGACTGAGAGCCACGGCCACCGGAAGTACCATGAGAAACCTGAAGAGCTGACTGAAAGGGCCTCGCTGAATGGCCTCCACCATAAGAATCCCTACCTCCAGAAGAGGTACCACTGAATCTACCAGAATGACGAGGCCTCTTATCCGACACATGACCACCTCCCCGTGCGAGGGCCATCTTAACTCGGCGGGCCGCATTGGCCGCCTCCTGAAAGGAAATATCACTACCAGCTCCTATAGCAATCTGAAGACGGATCGGCTGAATCAACCCATCAACCTCTCTCGCTCTGTGGGGATTATCACAATAGCATGGCATGCCAAGTCAGCAAATCAAGTCTCATATTGTGTAAGTGTCATGGATCCTGTTGGAGGCGCTCAAACTGCCTGCGAAGTGCCTCCCGCTGAGTGACTGGGAGAAACTTCTCCAAAAACAACTCTGCGAACTGATCCCATGTCAAAACTGGAGACCCTACTAGTCTAGATAGGAAAAAATCCCTCCACCAAGTCTTGGCGGATCCTGCAAGACAGAAAGCATCAAAATCGACCCCATTGGCTTACACTATCCCCATGGTCCTAAGGATCTCATGACAGCTGAATAGGAAATCCTGTGGATCCTTTGATGAAGCACCGTTGAATGTGGTGGTGAAGAGCTTGGAGAACCGATCAAGTCTACACAAAGCATCCGAAGACATAGTCGCTCCATCACCGGCCAGAGCTGTAATACCTAGCTGAGCTGCCACAGCTGGCTGAACCACTGGGACATAAGCCTGGGGAGCTACCTGCTCCGGAGTACGTGTAGCAGGAGTCTGAACCCCTCATCTAGCCTGAGAAGTGGCTGGTGCTACTGGCAGCAAACCCGCTCTAGTGACACTCTCCATAAAGCCTGCCAATCTGACTAGAGCATCCTGAAGGTCTGGGGTGACCATGACCCCTCCTAGGACCTGAGCTGGGACCACTGGAGCTGCTGGGCCTGGAACCTCCTCATCATAGTCAATATGAGGCTCCACCTCTGGGACTGCTGCCCAGGGCTAAGCTCTGCCCCTACCTCGGCCTTGGCCTCTGCCCCTCGCAGGAGCTGCTGCTGGGGGCTCGGGCTGCTACGCGGTAGAAGAGGTTGTTCTCGCCATCTGCGAAAGAACAGAGTAGAAAGACAATCAGTATTTGAGAAACAGAATCGCACGACAAGAAAGAACAAAAGTGAAACTTTTCCTAACTCCGTATCCTCTGGGGGATAAATACAGACGTCTCTGTACCGATCCCTCAGACTCTACCAAGATTGTCCGTGAGTAGCGAGACCTATGCAACTTAGAGCTATGATACCAACTTGTCACGACCCGGGTTTTCCACCATCGAGAGTCATGATGGCGCCTACTAACGGAGCTAGGCCAGCCAAACAGTAAACATTCTCTGATAATTTCTCAATAATATAAACATACGAAAACAATTAAAGTAAAGCGGAAGACTTTAAGCTTAAAAAACTGAAATCAAAATGCGGAAGTTTAAGATGAATCTCTACCCAAAATCTGGTGTCACTAGCTCACAGACTGCTATAGAGTACTAAAAACAAGTCTGAAATGATATTACATATTGTTTGTCTCGAAACAAAGAAAACAAACTAAAACATAGAAGGGACTTCGGCCTGCGAACACCAGCTAGGCTACCTCGTGAGTCCCTGAACTAAAGACAGCTCCCGGGCAATCCTACTGCTGCTGTCCAAAATTTGCTCCTGGATCTGTGCAAAAAGATGCACAGAGTGTAGCATCAACACAACCAACCCCATGTGTTGGTAAGTGTCTGGCCTAACTCCGGGGAAGTAGTGACGAGGCTAGACATGACCTACCAAAAACAACCTGTACACTCTTCCTTGTGTATATATATATATACACACACACATACAAAGGCAACGGAAATAACAACGGAAAACATCAAATAAAACTGGGAAGGGGCATGCTCGGGGGGATACAGTGAAAATAGATCAACGGATATAACAACGAAACTACATCAATACCATGACTCATATAAGTGGTCAGCGCGCCACACGATCCTATAGTATACATTTATAAGTGGACGGCGTGCCACACGATCCCATTTTCATAATTCATAAGTGGGCGGCGTGCCACACGATCCCATTTCATAATTCATAAGTGGACGGAGTGCCACACGATCCCATTTTATAATTCATAAGTGGACGACGTGCCACACGATCCCATTTCATAATTTATAATACATATAATCTTTCTAGAGGAGGCCCCATTAGGGAATTCAACATCATAACGATTTAACCCGGCAAAGGTACAACTAACAACCCAAATATCCCGGCAAGGGAGGGTACATATAATGCTTAAATCCCGGCAAGGGAGGGTACATATAATGCTTAAATCCCGGCAAGGGAGCAACAACAATAATAGACTACGCATCTCGGTAAGGGAGTAATCATGACACTTCTTCTTTTGATCACTTCTTTCACAATTATCAATTTCCAGTTCGAGCCAACGCTCCAACAATATGCCAATCACAATTCTTCCTCAACCACTCACATTATATGAAACTTATCAATTAAACAAGGAAGATGTATCACAAAAATCTGAGTCAAACACAATTAAGACTCACGGTCATGCTAGACTCCGGTGCATAGATAACTGTCACCATGCCTATACATCATACTCCACATTTAGCAGTTAGCAAATAATATCCTAGTCTTATTCCCTCAAGCCAAAGTTAGAACAAACACTTACCTCGGTCCAAGAATAGCAATCAACTCTCCAATATTGTCTTTCCTCTACAATCCGACTCCGAAATAATGGAATCTAGGCATAATTAATTCAATAATATCAATTAGGGCTCAACAACATAATCTCATAGCCTAGAAACAAGTTTTCTATCATTCTTCCAAAAATACCAAAATTCGATACCGGGCCCACAGGTCCAAACACGAGGCTCGAACCAAAACCTAGTCACCCATAACCCCACGAGTTCAAATATATAATTTGTTTTAAGATTCGACCACAAATTGAGGTTGAATCATCCAAAATTCTCAAAACTCTAACTCTACCCAAAACCCATAATTTCTACCTCGATTTTATGATTTAGGGCTAGGATTTCAGTAGTTAATGAATGAAATTGAAGAAAACAAGTTAAACAATGCTTACCCAAGAAGGTTTGATGAAGAAGTGCTCTAAAATTCGCCCTAGGACTTTGGAGAAAGAAGAGCTCGTGAAAATTCACTGGGCAAAATTTCCCTTCGCGTTCGCGGGAAAGGGGCGCATTCGTGAAGGGTAAACTGGGTAATACATCGCGAACGCGTGAAAGGGAACGCGAACGCGTAGAAGAAAATGCTAGGGGTCTAGGGACTGGCTTGTATGCGAACGCGAGAGAGGACTCGAGAACGCGTTGAAGGGGAAGACTGGGCATCACGAACGCGTGGACATGTCCGCGAACGCAAAGAAGGAAGGCAACTAAAGCTATGCGAACGCGTGGCCTGGATGCGAACACGAAGAAGAAGTTTGTTGTGCAAAAATTGCAGAAAATCTGCCAACTTTCCTAAGTTCAAAACACCCTGAACCACCTCCAAAACTCACCCGAGCCCTCGGGGCTCCAAACCAAACACACACACTAACTCAACAATATCCTACGAACTTACTCGAGCGATCAAATCGCTAAAATAACATCAAAATCAATGAATCAAGCCTCAAATCATCATTTTTCATCCTAAGTTCATAAATTTCCAACTTCAGATATTTAGGTCCGAAACACGTCAAACGACATCCGATTTTGACCAAATTTCACAGAAAGCGCTTAACGCATATTTAAGACCTGTACCGGGCATCGGAACCAAAATACGAGCCCGATACCATCACTTGTTGATCAAATTTTATTTTCATTTTCATTTTTCTTAAATATTTTCATAAAACAATTTTCATGGAAAACTTCATTCATCGGGCCTGGGACCTCGGAATTCGATTCCAGGCATACGCCCGAGTCCCATATTTTCTACGGACCCTCCGAGACCGTCAAATCACGAGTCCGGATCCGTTTACCAAAAATATTGACCGAAGTTAATTTTAATCATATTAATATCAAAATTCATCATTTTTCACACATAATTCATATTTAAGCCTTTTGGCTACACGCTCGGACTGCACATGCAAATCGAGGCAAATAAAAGTGAGGTTTTCAAGGCCTCAGAAGCACGGAACGAATGAGAAAACAGGTGATGACCCCTTGGGGTCGTCACATAGAGACATGGTGGTAGTTGATAATGGTAGGCGGTGGCGGCAGTTAATAATGAATATGTGATAGCAACTTAATGAAATTAAGTCTCTGTCATAGATCTTAATCATACATACCTATTCAGACCAGTTAAGTGGTGGTGAAGTAAAAAAAACACTTAATGATTAAGATCTGAATAATTTAGATTCAGACTTTAAAAACAAACGTGCTTAATGTCTGAGATCTGAATGATTAAGATTCAGACATCCATTAAGTGCAAACAAATGAGGCCTAAATGGTAAATGGAGGAAAAATAAAATATTTGAGTTTCCCTCCTTGACAAAGGGACATTGTCCCGTACTGGAGAAGGAAAAGACTTTTAATGGGTATATATACAATTGCTCTTCTTTTAAATCTTAAAGAGTTAAGAAGAAGGCAAGCCTCGCGCCGCCATAGTCGCTCGGCTTCGGCTTCGGCTTCGGTCAAATGATTGATTGATTAATTTTTTGGACCAAATTTATTTGTTAATAGTAAATATTAATGTAATATTATTAAATATCCATTTTTGTAACGAAAGTTAATATTAAATCCAAATTATCTCCTCTACCCATCCGTTTTTTGTAATGAAAAAGTAATTTCTCTACCCGTACTTTTCTGTTACGGAAAAGTAATTCCTTATGCGTTTGAATTCATGTTCTTAAATTTGCGTAGATGGACGTTTACGTTATGGACGTTTTACATAACTGACTCTCTTTGTTTGAACTCAATAGGTTGAGACTATAAATAGCAGTGCATTCTCTCACATTTTCCATACGAATTTCTGAATTTTTCCCCTTTCTTATGCATTGTTTTAACAACAAAGAAAGCAACAGTAAGTGTGATTTGCTATCGATCATTGTGTTCGCTGAAATATTAGGGTTTGAAGTACCGCTACACCCGTATATAATTCGTTCTATTATGGGAGAAAATAATCCACAACCTCAGGTACTGTGAGGAGATTAAGTTCCTTAAGAAAATACTGTGAATTCAGTGGGCTTATATTGAATTATGTTTCTTTTACATTTTTGTTTATACGTTATTTTATCTTCTCCGTGATTAATTTACAAATACAGCTTACTAACAGTTATTACACTACTTGAGGAGCAAAAGGATAATATGGGAAAGCTCTCAACAAATTTGATCTCTAACAATATGTATGAGACAATGACCAAATTACCGATTAGCCATTTTGACAAAGAAAAAAAGTTATAGAAAGAAATTATATCCCACCACACGGTTTCATTTATGATTTCTACTAATCTCATCTAGCTCATACCCCTGGGTCTTATATAGTGGGATCTATCTGTGTTCAGTTTATACATTCTTATAACCGGATGATCCAATTTCAAGTTGATCGTAATTCTCTAGGAATTATTTCTCTGTTTTCCTACTACATAGTGGTATTTGACAGCTTTATAAATGATAGTCTTGACTAGAATATATTCCCTTTCTTATTAAAGAGATTGTTATTTCTAGTAGACCAAATGTTTTAGAAGTAGTAAGAAAACAGGTTCTCCCATTTGATGTTAGCATTGAAGTCCATATTTTTCAAATTTGACCAAGTGTTTAACCAAGATGCCTGATTGAAAACAAATAAAGGACTACAATCCTATTTAGTATATTCATGTGGAAGCTTCTGCCGAAACAATTAAGCATTGGGGAATCCGAAGAAGATGTGAGGGATATCCTCATTAGCACTGGAACATAAAGAACAAATGAGATTTTAATCCAATATAGTGGACATACTGACTAGTAGATAATCTACAACGGGAAAGGAGACATACAAAGAATTTAATCTTACTGGGACAGGAGGTTTTCATAACTAAATGTATGATAATTATGGTTCTATTTGTGCCATTCCACATCCAAATTAGGAATAACTTTTGTTACCTATCTTTTCTGATTTATATTGTAGTTGGATTGTAAAGCTAATTTTATGTTAACATTTACAATTAATTTATAATGTTAGATTAATTTTTATAAAATTATATGTATAAATATATTTTAACGCGATGTATTTTACATGATAAGAAAGTATTTGACCCTATTTGACGAAAAAAATCCTATTTTGTCACGACCCAATTTAGGATCGTGACCGGCGCTAAGGAGCAAGTGCCCCTAAGTAAGCCTCATCGGTATTTTACAGAAAATCAGACATAGTTTTCCCTATTTTTGGACTATCCAAAAAAAAATTTATGTCTCAAAATCAACAACAAATCATCCTAATATCAAACCAACCAATTGACAACTTATCAATTAACCAAAACAAGTCTCTACCATTGCTAATCAACCCACTAGCAATTAGAAACCTAATTATCTCTAACTTTGATAATAAAGAACGATACTCAACATAAGACTATGATAACAAAATAATACTCATGACAATAAAATATTGACTATGGGGCGACATTAAGAGTTCAAAGAAATACCATATTAATAAATAAAATCTCCGCCCACGCGCGAACAAGTGCGAGGCTCACCAAGAACTATCAACTTGTGCGCTCTAATTAACGAAATCCTCGCACGCATCAACTGCTGTCTCTATAAAAAAAATTAGCAGGGAATGAGTCGCTAGCTCATTGAGTAATAACACTTAACCACAACCGTTTTTATTAGGGACAAGTTATAAAACATGCTAGTATCTCAAACAGAAAATAACATAAAAATGCCCTTTTAGATATAATAAATATTTTTCAGTCTCGTCATGCTTTTCTTGTAGTATAATACACTTAACAATTCAGTAATAAGCTCGGTAACCACTGTATAATATCAATATTCATATTTGGGAGGTTTTAATGAACGGATCATGTAATCAATATAACTGTGGACTTCTTAGTAAGAAGTCAAATATAATGGTATCGGTAAGGATATGCTAGTTCTACCTTCCTACTAGAGAGGGTTATAACGGTAATCTGTAATTATAAGGTGCACCAGGTCTAACGAACCCACTGTTAGCTACATGATCTTTCAATGTCTACTCCCATTTATACTTGTCTCTGTAATCCGTATATACTCGTAGAAAATAATTTAAAACAATATAGGGCATTTCGGATCTTTCGTTTGCTTTTTTTTTTGGGTCACATATGGGCTTCGGCCTTTTTAGTAAATCCCTATCTCTTTTCCTCTTTTTTTTATTGGTAGTTTCTTATAATTATTATTATTATTGTTATGCTAATGACTAATACGCCCTTATAAAAATATAGGGTATTACATCCTCCCCACCTTATGAAATCTGGTCCCCGAATTTACTCAAATACGTACTTATGGACTGGAAAAAATGGGGGTACTTGTAGTATCTTCTATTTCCCAAGTAGCTTCTTTAATTGTATGATTCCGCCTTAATACTTTTATGAAGTCAATCTCTTTTGACTGTAACTTTCTTACTTGCCTATCAATAACAGCCATCGGCTCCTCCTCGTAAGACAACTTCTCATCGATCGGTATAGTTGGTGCTTCAAGCACGTGAGATGAGTCTAATATACATTTTATTATTATTGACACATGAAACACTGATGAATAAAGGACAACTCAGGAGAAAGTGCCATATGATAAGCCACGGCTCCCACTCGATCCAGTATCTCATACAGTCCTATAAACCTAGGGCTCAGCTTGCCTCTTTTCCAAAACCGCATCACACTTTTCGTATGAGAGACTCGTAGGAACATTTTGTCCCCAATTGTGGACACTAAATCTTAGCATAAGACTTTTGTCTACTCTGAGCTACAAGCAATCTTTGTCTGATCTGGTCAACTGGACCTTGTCCATAGCTTCTTGTACTAGGTCAGGTCCCAATAAGTTAGTCTCACCAGCTTCAAACCATCCTATAGGAGAATGACATATTCTACCATATAATGATTCATAAGGTGCCATTTGAATACTGGACTGGAAGCTATTGTTGTAAGAAAATTCAGCTAAAGGTAGATAAGCGTCCCAACTACCTCCAAACTCAAGAATGCAAGCTCTCCACATATCCTCCAAGATCTGTATAGCACGTTCATACTGGCCGTCTGTTTGTGGATGAAATGCAGTGCTAAGATCTACTTGTGTAACTAATGCTTCTTGAAAAGATTTCCAAAAGTGTAAGGTAAATTGTGATCCTCTATCGGATATGATGGATATTGGAACTCCGTGAAGTCGGACAATTTCGTTCATAAATATTTGTGCATACCTCACTCCACCATAGGTAGTCTTCACTAGAAAAAAGTGTGATGATTTTGTCAGTTGATCGACAATCAACCATATAGAGTCATAACCTTTAAGGGTTCATGGTAGCCCGACGACGATATTCATAGTAATTCTTTCCTATTTCCACTCTGGAATCTCAATGTTTTGTAACAGTCCTGTGGGTCGCTGATGCTCAGCCTTAACCTGCTGACAAGTCAAACAACTAGAAACAAAGTTAGCAACATCTTTCTTCATACCTTCCAACCAATAAAATTGCTTTACGTCATGCTACATTTTTGTGGATCCAGGATGTATAGTGTATTTAGGGTTGTGGGCTTCTTCAAGAGTCGCTTATCTCAACCTATCTACATCTGCTACACATAGTATGTCGCCAATTCGAAGAACGCCATCACTTTCAACCATCATATCCTTTCTTTTACCAGCTAACGCCTCATATCTGTATTTGCATAATCGTTCATCCTCATATTGGGTGGACTTAATGTGCTCAACTAATGAAGACTTATCCTGAGCACAAGCCAACAATGTCTCTAAACTTCTGACACCAAATCTAATACATGTATCTTCTAGTCTCTGAATATCTTTGGCCAAAAGTCTCTATCTATATGTTACAAACTCCCCATAGATTTTCTGCTCAATGCATCAGCCACCACATTGGCTTTTCCAGGATGATACAAAATAGAACAATCATAGTCTTTCAGTAGTTCCATCCACCGAAGCTGCCGAAGATTCAGATCTCTTTGCTTAAAGATATACTTCAGATTTTTATGGTCAGTATAAATATCACAAGTTTCGCCATATAGGTAATACCTCCAAATTCTTAGAGCAAATACCACTACAGCCATATCCAAATCATGTGTAGAATAGTTTTGCTCGTGCTTTTTCAATTATCTCGAAGCATAAGCTATAACATGACCGTTTTGCATGAGAACACATCCTAATCCCACCCTCGAGGTGTCACAGAATACTGTAAATCCTCCTGAACCTGATAGTAAGGCTAATATTGGTGTAGTTGTCAGACACATTTTGAGTTTCTGAAAGCTCTGCTCACATTCCTCCGTCCACTGAAACTTTGCATTTTTTTGTGTTAGCTTAGTTAGTGGCATTGCTATTGTGGATAAATCCTACACAAAACGCCTGTAATAGCCTAAAAAGCTGCGAATCTCTATAGGAGAAGTAGGCCTGGGCAATTTCTGCACAGCTTCTATCTTCTTAGGATCTACCATAATTCCATCTTTGGAACACAACATGCCCTAGAAATGATATCGAGTCTAGCCAAAATTCATACTTCGGGAACTTAGCATAAAGTCGATGATCTCGCAATGTTTGCAACACAGTCTTGAGATTATCCTCGTGTTCTCCTTGGCTACGAGAATATATCAGGATATCATCAATAAATACTATTACAAAACTATCCAGAAAAGGCCTGAACACCATATTCATTAAATCCATGAATGCAGATCCGAAAGGCATTACAAGAAACTCATAGTGCCCGTATCGAGTTCTGAAAGCAGTCTTAGAAATATCTTCATCTTTGATTCTAAGTTGATGATAACCAGAATGGAGGTCAATCTTTGAAAAGTGGGCAACTCCTTGTAACTGATCAAACATGTCATTTATACGAGGCAAAGGATATTTATTGCGTATTGTTATCCTATTCAACTGCTTGTAGTGTCAATGCACATTCTCAGGGATCCGTCTTTCTTCTTTACGAACAGTACTGGTGCACCCCATGGAGATATACTCGGTCTGATAAAATCCTTATCTAACAAATCTTGCAGTTGTTATTTTAGCTCCTCCAACTCTGTTGGTGCCATCGATATGGCCGTATTGATATGGGTTGTGTGTCAGGTGGCAAATCAATACCAAAATCTATTTTTCGTACTAGAGGCAATCCTAGTAAATCCTCAGGAAATACATCAGAAAATTCTCTCACTACCGGTACATTTTCTATACTAATTTTTTCCTTTTTTGTGTCATTTATAATAGCTAAGAGACCCAAGCAACCTTTCTTCGGAAGTCGTTGAGCCTAAATAATGCAACTTTGCAAGTCTTTGGAACCTGATCCATTTTCAGAACAAAATTAGGTTCGTTTAGTATCTCAAACTTGACTATTTTTGCGTGACAATCAACGATAGCCTTGTAAGAATATAACCAATCCATTCCCATCAGCATGTCAAAGTCAATCATATCAAGTACAATAAGGTCAGCTAGAGTATCTCTACCCTCGACCCGAATCTGACAAGCACGATACACATATTAAGCTAATAGAGACTCTCCAACAGGAGTACCAACTTGAAAAGGATCATTCAATAGCTCAGGCTGTCTACTAAGCCTCAAAGAAAAGTACGATGACACATAGGAGTGAATGGATCCGGGATCAATCAACGCAAGTGCATCAAATGAATAGGCAAAAAGAATACATATAACCACAACATTCGAGGCCCGAGCATCCTGTCTAGTAAATGCAAAAAAATTCGCCTAACCTATACCAACATTCCCTTGTCCTTGATTCAAAGCAACACGGTCTACAACACCTCGACCTCTATTTCCTGCGCCTGTAGCACTTGAAATATTAAGAGTTGTCTGAGTAGGTACAGCTGACTGAATAGAATCCTGGTTGAAATTTCTTGGAGGCTGAGGGCAATCCTTCAAGTGATGTCCCAACTGGACATATCGAAATCACTCTCCAGTTAGAACGCAACATTGGCCCAAATTTGACCCACCAAGGTCTAGCAGACTGGAGTAGTGGTATATATTTGCCCAAAATTACGATGTCTAAATGCTGACGGTACCCTAGTACCCTGTCTGTAATGTGGTCTGTATGTGGTATGTGAAGACATGTATGTCCCTGTCTGAGAACCCTGTTGTTGTTGTCCCCTGTTTCCTGCTCTTCGATTTTCACCACTGAAAGACCCTCCCGTCTTGTCATTCTTACGTAAATCACTAGATGCACGCTTATAACGTCCCTTGTTTTCAATTTTTCTAGCAAGATCGACTGCATCAGTGTAGGATAAAGTCTTCATCTGTGGGGCTACTGCAGTGTATAGACAACCAACCAACCCATCCACACCCTCTAAACTCGAGTTTCTTCGGTAGACACTAAGTAAGGAGAATATCTAGCCAACTTCCAAAACTTGGTGTTACATGTTGACACATCCATATCTAGAGTTTGAACCAATCTCTCAAAGTCTCTAACATATTTTTGCACCAGGATGTCTGGAAGAAAATGATTTATCAATAATCCTATGTCAATGATTCTGCTCCTGCTGGCCTTCCTAGCAATACAGTTTCATACCATGTGTTGGTTGTATCCTCTAGTTTGTATGTTGCGAGCTCCGCGGCTATCTCACGAGAACATCCTAGAGCACGTAATGCCTTTAGTGTCCCATCCAAGAAACTTTGAGGATCTACTGAATTATCACAACTGATGAATTTTGGTTATTTCAATTTCAGGAACTCTTGTAGGGACACTTCCTTATTTCCGAAAGTCTGAGTCTGTGTAGGTGCTTGTGTCTGTAAAGTAGCATAAGGAGCTGAACTTCCACACTGAGTAGGCACCAATGCCTCTAACACATTCAATAACCTTGCCACTGCGTCTGCAGGTAAGGCAACTATAGGTACAACAGTTGGCACTGGTGGTAGAGCATCCTGAACACCCTGTTCTTGTACTTGATCTGGCATAGTAGCTTGGAATTGATCCATGTTCCCAGCTTTAGGTTAAGGAACAGTCTGTCTTCTTGTTTGATAAACCCCAACTTGACTGCCACCCTAGGTAGAACCACGTCCAGCAGGTGAGGGTGTGCGTTTCCTAACCATTTACGAAAGAAATACTCCAAAGTCAATCTCGAGTTATCACAAAGCACGATCAAAGAATGAAAGAAGGGAAAACATTCCTAGATATTTAGTAGCCTTGAGATCATAAGTGTGGTCGTCTACATACTCATAAACAAGACTCTACTAAACATTGCTCCATGACTCGAGACTTAAAGCCTAAGCTCTGATACTAATTTTGTCATGACCCAATTTAGGACCGTGACCGACGCTCAGGAGCAAGTGTCCCCAAGTAAGCCTCATTGGTATTTTACATAAATCGGACAGAGGTTCCCCTATTTTTAGACTATCCAAAAAAATTCCCTGTCTCAAAATCAACAACAAACCATCCTAATATCAAACCAACCAATCGACAACTTATCAATCAACCAAAACAAGTCTCAACCATTGTTAATCAACCCACTAACAACTTGAAACATTTATTATCTCCAACTTTGATAATAAAAAATGATACTCAACATAAGACTATAATAACAAAATAATACTTATGACATTAAAATATTGACTATGGAGCGACTCTAAGAGTTCAAAGAAAGACCATGTCAATAAATAAAATCTCCGCCCACGCGAACAAGTGTAAGGTTCACCAAGAACTATCAACCTATACGCTCTAATTAACGAAATCCTTGCCCGCGTCAACTGCTGTCTCTATAAAAAAAATTAGCGGGGAATGAGTCGCTAGCTTAGTGAGTAATAACACTTAACCACAACCGTTTTTATTAAGGACAAACCATAAAACATGCTAGTATCTCAAATAGAAAATAACATAAAAATGCCCCTTTAGAAATAATAAAATAATTTTCAGTCTCATCTTGCCTTTCTTGTAGTATAATACATTTAACAGTTCAGTAATAAGCTTGGTAACCGCTGTATAGTATCAATATTCACATTTGGAGGTTTCAATGAACATATCATGTAATCAGTATAACTGTGGACTTCTTCTGAAGAAGTCAAATATAACGACAGTCCCTACTCGAGGGAAATCGGTAACGATATGCTAGTTCTACCTTCCCACTAGAAAGGACTATAACGGTAATCTATATTTACAAGGTGCACCAAGTCTAACGAACCCACCGTTAGCCACGAGATCCTTCGATATCTACTCCTATTTATACTTGTCTTTGTAATCCGTATATACTCATATAAAATAATTTAAAACACTACAGGGCATTTCAGTTCTTATCAAATCATATAATTTATTTTGATACCAGTAAATTTAAGTAAGGTAAAACATATCTAGTGATAACGAAAATATTTAAAACAACGGTAAATCATCTCAAATAACTATTTCGGTATCATATCGAGTAAAAGACTTGTCTAACATGCAACTCAAAATAATCGGTAACATGTTCATATTAAAAATTATGTGTAAATCATGCAAGTTATGAAAACACAAATTGCGGTAAGATTACTACTCACAATATTTGTGTCGAAATACTAAATGCTTTACCTCGAGCAATTCATAAAAATTTCTCTGATTAATCTATAATTACATAATATCGGTCTCATGTTAATTGCCTCATTTAGGCTAAATTCATCACTAATTTAGAATACCAAATCCTTCGAGTTTTATATTTTATCATCAATTCACCGAATTATATTTATCCATACTATGAGTAATTTAAATTAGTCCAAAATTATTTAAATAAAAAGGTATTTATATGGCTTATTCCCTTTACTGTTCAATTTCCTTAATCGAGTGTATAAATTAAAACTGAAATAACTTTATTGTCCACAATATTCCTTCTTAATTAGTATCTATTTTTGTACTCATAACATTCAAACCTAAATTCGATATTGTCATTGCAATACAGTTAAATACCAAAGCTCAATCCTTGCACCCTAACTTAATTTACACCTAACAAAGATCATATATAATGAGACTAGTTTAAGTACAAATACTTCAATACTCTTCTTTTTCCAATTGAATTTATCCTACAATAACATTGACCAACTTCCAATTGCATAATTTGCCCAGAATAACTCTTATTAGTATTAAATTTTTTATACCTTGTGAAACCCTTCAAATATATGAACTGAGATAAAAAGAATTACCAGACGAAAATAACCCAGATGAGAGATTCGAGTATTACCCGTAAAAACTAGTGCGTATTTAAGATTTTTAAGGTTTGGTTCCAGCCGTCTTCTTCTTCTTCTCTTTCTTCTTCCCCTTTTAAAATCCATTTTCTGCGTTTTCCCCCTTTCTTTATTTCGTTTGCTTTTTTTTGGTCACATATGGGCTTCGGCCCTTTTAGTAAAGGGATTTTTACCTATCTATGCTATATATGAAACCTTATTACCAAAAATGTTCATAATTTGTTATTTACCTGTGTAGTCCACACTTTTTCTACAAAATATATACCAATCAAATAATAGGTAGATTTTGCCATAAAAAGCGCGCTAAAAATAAGGCACCAGATCTTCTTATTGAATTTTGAAACGGAAGGAGATCTTATTGCTGCGTAATTATCTCCTTCCTCAATGGAAACATATATGTCTTCTCTCACTCTACTACAATTCTCAAAAAATGCAAGCTACTGAAGCTCCAGTAATCAAATTGGTTCTACGAATTCTTCAACGCAATACAAATTGTAGAATACAAAATTATTTTTCGTCGACATCAGTACTCAAATTGTCGAAACCATATATGTTCTTCGTCTTTTTCTCTATCAACTACACTAAATCATGTCAAAAATCCCAAAGTTGAAAAAATCTATTCTTTCATATATTTTCCACCATTGATAGTCATTAAAAAGCTTGAAAGCTTTTAAATTCAAATTCGAGTTTTCAAAAATCATTATTTGTTTGGATTGGGTGTTTAGGAGTTTATATCTCAATTTTGAGGGGTTTTGGTGAAGAATAGACTTGGTTTTGACTGAATTTCAGATTGAAACTCGTCGAAGAAGAAGAAGAAGACATATTTCCAGAATTATAGTTAAATTGTAGATAAATTGTAGAATTATAGATAAATTATAGATATATAGTAGATAAATTGTAGATAAATTGTAGATTGGAAAGACTAAAACTTCTACAAGTCTTCTATAATTATGTCGAAAATGCTAATTATGCTACAATTGAAATGGGAATTGGGATATTAAAATTCAATGTATTCAGTTTGTAGATATCTTGTAGATAAAATTTCTACAAATAAACTACAAATCAGTTTAAGTATTGTATAAAGTTGTATT
>MU766941.1:27426-42537 GCA_026770625.1 Nicotiana glauca
AGGGGAGCATGCTGTAGGGAGTATAATAATTTCCAAATAAGAGTCGTCCAGTAACGAAGAAAAACAACACAACTCAATCGTAGGTAATGAAACAGAAATCAACAAGTGTACGACATCACCCTTCGTGCTTTTACTCTCATACTCACCAAGCAATAACATGTGCACGGCATCACCCTTCGTGCCTTTACTCTCATTCCTCATATATAACTATAGAATCGGTACGGAATGGTACATCGTGCGGCACGACATCACCCTTCGTGCTTTAACACTCTTTTCTCATAATAAGCAAACAGTGCACGACATCACCCTTCGTGCTTTATACTCTTTCTTTACCATAAATAACAATGCACGACATCACCCTTCTTGCTTTAATACTCTTCCTCACCCAAACAAAAATCACAACCAAGGGCAAGGGAAATTAACATTTTATAATAGAAATCCCGACAAGGGAACACAATTTAAACAATTAATCCCGGCAAGGGAACATAATTTAAACAATTAATCCCGGCAAGGGAGCAACTCAATAACTCATTCTCTTCTTTCACTTTCATCTCATAATTCACATTATCACTTGAGCCAATGCTCCAAGGATTTACTTATCTCATATAATTTTACAATTTGTATTCCAACTCGAGCCAACGCTCCACGAAATTTAAAGATCACGATTTCCTTTCACATACTCTTTGCAACATATAGAAGTTATCACTCAAGCATGAAAGTTATAACCAAAACCAAAATATTAGCAACATAGGGACTTACGGCCATGCTAGACACCAATGTATAGATACTCGTCACCATGCAAATACATCGTACTCGATCAATTATCACATAGCAAATAAGATTCAACTCCTATTCCCTCAAGCTACGGTTAAACCAAACACTTACCTCGATGCTTGAATTCTACTCAAACCTCAACTATAGCTTGATCCCGTGATTCCACCTCCAATCTGCTCGAATATAGCCACAAATTACTCAGTTACTCTAATAAACACTAAACGAATCACTTTGAATGCATAAAAATGAATTTCCTAAGTTTTTCCCAAAAATTCCAAAATTGCCCCCGGGCCTACATGCACAAAACCCGAAGTTTGATCAAAACTCGGTTTCCTATTCCCCCACGAACTCAAATATATAATTTATTTTGAAATCGGACCTCAAATTGAGGTCCTAATCCCCAATTTTTGAAAAAACCTTGGTTCTACCCAAAACTCCTAATTTCACCCATGAAAATCCTTGATTTTAAGTGGAAAACATGTTAAATGATGTTAATGATTGAAAGAATTGAGTAAAAATCGACTTACAAATGATTTGGAATGAAACTTGTTCTTGAAAAATCGCCTAAGGAGTTGTATTTTGAAAGTGGAGTGAAAAATGGTCTAAAATTTGACTAAGTATAGAAATTACTGGGTTACAGATATGGGAATTGCGAACTGGGGTTCGCTATTGCGAACCCCGACCAAACGTGGGAATTGCTAACCATAGTTCGCATTTGCAAACTCAGGCCAAAAACAAGGACTTCGCATTTGCGAACTTTTAATCGCATTTGCGGACACTGTGCCTTCGCATTTACGAGACCTTAGTCGTATTTGCGAATATAGTAGGAAAAGGATACCTTCACATTTGCGAAGGAGAGTCTCGCATTTGCGAGAACGGGTGGACTTGGGCTATCGTTGCAATTGCGAGAGGCCGTTCGCATTTGCGAAGCCTGCAGGTCAGAAATGCATCAGCTGTGATTCAACTTCCAAAATGCCCCAGTGGCCTATTGTCACGACCCCAATCCCGGTTGTGATGGCGCCCAACACAATTGCTAGGCAAGCCCGACCAATTAACACTCACAACTCAATCACACATCCCATTACAAATTTATAGCATTAAACTAACAGTTCAACAAGTCCATTAACCAATAATTTAAATAGAGACAGTATGAGTCACTGACATAACCAACATCTCCCAGAGTCCTAGGGTAATGAGTCTAGAGCCTCTAAGATAACAAAGTAGTCACTAGACAAGATCGATATACATGATCCACAATAATAGTATCACCCACTGGGGTAGATACATGCACAGACAAGGCAAGATAACCACGGGTCGTACCCAGATGATGGGCAAAATATGAAGACACATAAGAGTAAGTAGACCCGGGATCAAATAAAACAGAAGCATCCCTGTGGCAGACCGAGATAATACATGTGATAACATCATCTGATGCAGTGGCGTCTCTCATGTCTGGGATAACATAGAACTGAGCCTGACCACCACTAGATCGATCTTCATCCCTAGGGCGGCCCCTAGCTGTCTAGCCCCCACCCCTACCTGACTAGGAGGGTGCTGAAGGAACGACCTCTGCCACCCTGGAACTGGCTCCTAGACGGAGCACCACTGAAGCTACCTGAACCTCAAGGCCTCTTGACCTCCCTCTCCTCACGTTCCCGATGGCGATCTGTCTCAATCTGGCGAGCCATGTCAACTACCTCCTCAAACTAAGCGGCTACAACCCTCTATCTAGTCATCAAAATGCGAATAGGATAGTTGAGGCCATCCACAAACCTCCTAATCCTCTCCCGATCTATCGGGATCATCCAAGTAACATGCTGAGCCAACTGCGTAAACCTCAACTCATACTGGGTCACAGTCATGTCACCCTGAATCAACCACTCAAACTGACGACGCAACTCCTCCCTGCGAGACTGCGGCACATACTTCTCCAGAAAGAGTGTGGAGAACTGCTGCCAAGTAAGGGGCGCTGCTCCAACAGGCCTATGCCTCTCAAACTCCTCCCACCATGTAAATGCAAGACCTGAGAACTGGAAGGTAGTAAAAGCCACTCCGCTCGACTCCAAGATCCCTGCAGTGCGAAGCATACGCTGACACTTGTCTAGAAATCCATGGGCATCCTCGCCCTTAGTACCACTGAACGTCGGAGGCTGGAGCCTTCCGAACCTCTCTAGACGACACTGCTCGTCGTCTGGCATCACTAGAACCACATAATCTGGAGCTGGTGCGACTGGCACAACTGGAGCAACCGGTGCAACTAGCTGAGCTGGGGCTGCTCCTAGTGTCTATAATCCCTGAACAACCTGCTCGGGTGTGCAAGCTGCGGGGGTCTGATAACCACCCCTGATCTAAGAAGTAGCTGCGGCAGTAGTGGCTGAGACTGCCTGAGCCAGACCAGTGCAGACGGATAAGATCTGAGCTAAAGCCTTCTGAAGATCAGGAATCACGATGGGCACTATCGGTTCCTGAAAAGGTGCTACTGGAGCATCTACAGCTGGAGGCTGGTCCTGCATGGGGGCAACTGGTGGGTCAACAGGTGCTGCCCCTGCTGCTCTGTCTCGACCGCGACCACGGCCTCTAGTGGGTGGTAATGGTGGTCGTCTGCCACGTCCGGTAGCATGGGTTCTCACCATCTGCGAGAGAATAGAATATAGAAGTTTAGTTCTCGTAACAACAAAGCCGCACGACAAGAGTTCAAGAATATGAAGTGTTTCCTAAAGGTTATGCAGCCTCTCGAGGATAAATACAGACGTCTCCGTACCGATCCGCGAGACTCTACTAACCGGCTCATGACTCATGAGGCCTAGTAACCTAGGCTCTGACACCAACTTGTCATGATCCCAATCCCGGTCGTGATGGCGCCCAACACAATTGCTAGGCAAGCCCGACCAAGTAACACTCACAACCCAATCACACATCCCATTACAAATTTATAGCATTAAATTAACAGTTCAATAAGTCCATTAACCAATAATTTAAATAGAGACAGTATGAGTCACTGACATAACCAACATCTCCCAGAGACCTAGGGTCATGAGTCTAGAGCCTCTAAGATAACAAAGTAGCAAATTCTCATGTAATACAGAGTTCTAAAATGCGGAAAGATAAAAGGGATAGGGGAGGAGTCGGGTCCTACGGACGTCAGGCAGCTACCTCGACAACTCCTGAAAAACTCTGAAAGCAGCAAATAGCTCGACTATGCTCCCGGGACACCTGAATCTGCACACATGGTGCAGGGAGTAAAGTGAGTACTTCCAACTCAGTGGTAATAGACATATATAATGGCTGAAAGTAGGAAATCTCAAGATATAACAATGCAAAGCTACAAACAATAGTTCAACACATTTAACAGTGTAACAACAGCAAGCAATGACAGGTAAAACAGATAGGTATCGATGCATGAATGCAATGCAATGCACATGACCGCTGCGGTGCGCAACCCGATCCATTTGGGTACCCGCGCTCACTGTGGGGGTTCAGACTCCAGAGGGGCTCCTACAGCCCAAGCGTAATATCATCGTAGCATTTGTTGCGGCGTGCAGCCCGATCCACACTCAGTCCAGATATATGCATGTAAGCCACACAGGCACAGTCAAGTTCATCATTTTCAGTTCCAATTATTAGGAATTAAAGATTAAGTGTTTAAAACTTTAGAAATTTACTAATTATTTCGAGACAGTGTTTAACTCAGGACTAATATCATGAAAACATGCTAAGCATCATGGAAACAGTGATAATAATCCCTAAGGGATCCAAATAATCGGCACGCAGCCCAAATATACTCATAACAATCCAAGTAGGATGTTTACTAATCAATTTTTAGTCAATAACACAGTACGAACATCACTCGGACGGACTAAGCCATAGTCCCCGACCACAAAAGACCCCGCACTCACTGTAGAGTATGTGTCTCGCCTCAATATAGCGTCACAGTATGATATACCGGGGTTTCAAACCCTCAGGCCATCGTCTACATCTATTACTCACCTCAAACCGGCCACAAGACTAGTCCGCTATGCCTTTTTCTCTCGAATCCACCTCATCGCGCGTCGAATCTGGCCAAAACCACAACGAATACATTATAACAGGCTAAAGAAACATAACCCAATCAAAAGAACTCGAAAAACACCAAAAATCTCGAAGTTGGCAAAACCCGAGCCCCGGTCCCACTTCTCGAAAAATTACGAAATTCACATCACCGGATTCCTCGTCTCGCCACGAGTCCGTACATATAAAATTCATCAAAATTGGAGTCCAAATGCTCCCTCAAATCCCAAGTTCTCATTTCAAAATAAACCCAAGCCCTAACCTCCATTTTTAACCTTTAATTCTTTGGGTTTTCAGTGTTAATCCATGATTTTACACCATAATAACGTATTCTAAGTCCAAGAATCCATACCTGATGAAAGCACTCGAAACTCTCTTCAAAATCGCCCAAAATCTCCTTAGCCCGAAATGAAAATGTTGAGTTATTTCTAAAATTCGCGAAGGTTAAATGAAATGGTTCTGCCCAACCTTTTTCGCTTCTGCGACAATTTTACCGCTTATGCGGCCTTCCCACCGCATATGTAGTTTTCCTTAAGTCGCCCAGGACCGCTTCTGCGATCCATAACCGCTTATGCGGTGACCGCTTATGCGGTGACCGCTTATGCGGTGACCGCTTATGCGGTGACCGCTTATGCGGTGACCGCTTATGCGGTGACCGCTTATGCGGTGACCGCTTATGCGGAGAAATGCCAAAGCCCCAAAACCGCACATGCGAAGCTTCTTCCGCTTCCGTGAAGCCGCATATGCGGTCTGTTTTCCGCAGATGCGAAAACATCTGCTGCAACAAAAACCAACAAACTTCCAACTTCAACTTCTCCCGTTCAACCACCCGAACTCATCCCGAGGCCCTCGGGACCTCAACCGAAAGCACCAACATAACCCAAAACATCATACGAACTTGTTCCAATCACCAAAACACGCCAAACAACATTAAAATCATCAATTCACCACAGATTCAAGCCTAAGTTCCTTTAAACTTCCGAAACACACATTCGATCAAAAACCCGACCAAACGACGTCCGAATGACCTGAAATTTTACATACATATCCAAAATCACCTAACGAAGCTACAACACTACTCGAAATTCTATTCTGACCCTCGGATCAAAATCTCACCTATCAACCAGAATCCGCCAAAATTCAAACTTCGCCAATTCAAGCCTAATTCTACAACGGACCTCCAAATTTAATTCCGATCGCACTCCTAAGTCACAAATCATCCCCCGAAGCTAACCAAATCACTGGAATTCACATCCGAGCCCTCTAACTAAATAGCCAACTTCTAGTTGACTTTTCCAAAACAAACTCTCCTCTAAGAGGCTAAGTGCCTCATTTTCAACTAAAACCAATCCAATTCTACCCGATCAACTCAAATACTATTATTGAAACATAGAGCAACATAATATGGGGAAAATGGGGCGATAACTCACGTGACGACGGGGCGATAACTCACGTGACGACGGGCCGGGTCGTCACACATATCCAAAACTCACCCGAGCCCTCGGGGCTCCAAACTAAACGTACACACAGCCTAAAAAATATCCTACGGACTTATTTGCGCAATCAAATCGCCAAAATAACATCATGTACATTGAATTAAGCCTCAAAATCCATGATTTCTTCTAAATTTTCGTAAAACATCAAATTTCCATTTCTAAGTCCGAAACACGTCAATCGACGTCCGTTTTCAACAAAACTTTACAGAAAATGCTTAAACCACATATAAAACCTATACCGGGTGCCAGAACCAAAATACGGGCCCGATACCAATACATTCTAATCGAATTTCATTTTCAATTTCCTTAAATATTTTTTCAGTAAATAATTTCACACAAAAATTTATTTCTCGGGCTTGGGACCTCGGAATTCGATTCCGGGCATACGCCCAAGTCCCATATTTTCCTGTGGACCCTCCGGAATCGTCAAATTACTGGTTCTGGTTCACATTAGATAATAAAATAAAAATAAGTGATGACCCCTTTGGGTTGTCACATTAGATAAATTAAAAAAGAGTACATGCATGTGCTCATTTGTTAATGGTTACTACAATAACCCTGGTTAAAGCAAATAACATAAATTCTTGTGATGAGGAGTTTCTCCTACTTTAATTATATATTTATTTCTCCTTTCTTTGGATTATTTACATTCAATCATGACGGAAAGTAATGCTAAGTGAGATGATGAGGTTTATATTACATTTATTGAGTTGTGTGAGCAAGCACAATCATCCGACATTTAACTAAATCTTGATGAAGAGGGAATAAATGATATTGATGGTTGTGACAAAGAATATTTTACTCTTTTTAATGATGAAATGAGAAATGATCTACAAATATAAATTCTGCTATGTTTCCAGAGTAATCACTACAAAGACAAAAATCAACACATGGTGTTAGCACTCATATAGTTTATGTCTAGCAAAAGCACTGCTACATCTCCTGCAATTGATGAGACATCCAACGAGAAGTGTATTGGCACGTTGGAATATATTTCTAATATTCTAGTAGGGAGTGAAATTTAGAGTTTCACTATGAATATGTTCTGCAAAATAACCGACAGATATTTTTGGGATGCCTACTGATGAAGCTCGCAAGTCATGGTTAGAGTTAACCATCAGTTATACCTCAAGAAAAATAGATAATGTATCGTTGTGGTTAAATATGTTTTTATTGTTTCATGTTAGAATATTGTGATTGTATGTGTAAACTTTATTGCTTCTTGTTTAGACGTTGTGGCTGTATCGCTAAACCTTTTATTAAATTAAAGCTTGTGTTTGTTAAGCTTCTATTGTTAAGCTTTGGTTAAGCTTATTATAAGCTTTAGTTAACTTTTATATTGGTTGCTTCAGTTAACATTATGGCAATCTCTTATTATGATAGTGTATAGCCACATAAAATGTTTCAGTTAACTTCAATTAGCTTTTAGTTAGCATCACTTTATGTTGTAAAGCTTTAGTTAATGCTATGTTTAGAAAGCTTTAGTTAACTTTATTTTTTCATTTTCGGTTAAATGAAGAGTTCGAACTTTAGCGATTTGGTAGATCCTTATCCAAGTTATTCGTCAGATAATGAAGATAAAGAAGAACTAGAGGAAATACGGAGTGACCAAGATGAGAAGGAATTGATGGCTTTATGTCAAATAGCAAATAAATTGATTTTGATGTATTACTAAAAATATCTATGCAAGGAACCTTGTCGTACATCTAGTCGCTCTGGAAATATATTTATTCAAGAGATATTAAGAGGAAACGAGACTCGTTGTTATGAAAAATATCGATTGAGGAAATCGGTGTTTGTTGATCTATCGAATGACTTAACTGAAAAGTATGGACTTAAACTCACACGCAAAATGTCTATACACGATATGTGAGGCATGTTCTTGATGACTTGTGGACATGGAGCTGAAAATCAATTGATACAAGAAATCTTTCAACATTTGGGAAAAATAAGTCATAGACACTTTTATAGTATTTTAAAGACCATTTGTGAGCTTGCGAAAGCTATTATAAGACCACATTCAAATTATAATGATGCCGCAAGAGCTCAAAAGCTATGTAATGGTATCTCCATTTCTTTAGAGTAAGTAATAATTTTACACAATAATTTTTTTAATTAAATTTATAACTTAACTTTTATAAGTATTACTAACTTAAGTTATATTTATACTTGTATATGTATATAGGATTATATTGGAGTACTTGATGACACATATGTTAAAGCAAGATTACCGCAAGGTCAAGAGATACCATATATTGGACGTAAAAATTATTCGACTCAAAATATTCTTGTCGTCGTAGATTTTACTATATGTTTTACATTTATATAGTTGGGTGGGAAGGATGAGCTCACGATAGTCGTATATTTTGTATGGCCCTTCGTAGACCAGAACTCTACTTTTCCCCTCCAATTGAAAATAAATATTATCTAGTTGATGCAGGATATCCGCACATGAAGGGATACATGACTCCATATAAAGGAGATAATGTGAAATACCACCTAGCACAATTCCGTCGATGTGCAACAATAAAATTGCGAGAACCAAGAGAAGGAATTGAAAAATTTAACTATTTACATTCTTCTTGTAGACATATTATAGACTGCACAATTAAGGTTTGGAAAGTAATACGGTCTATTTTGCGAGATATGCCTTTCTATCATATTGACACTCAAAGAGATATCGTACTTGCTATTATAGCCATTCATAACCATATTAGAACGAAATTCAATATGAATAATGCATTCCGAGCAGCTGGGAATGAGAGATATGCTCCATCTGTTGACCCTGATGTTACTACATCTCCGAGAACTAATAACAATATAAATGCGAAAAATATGGAAGAATAAAGTGATCTCGTTTGGATGAGCTTTTATGATTTGATTGCTAATGAAATTTGTGAATCTTGATATTTGTAATTGTAGTGTAAACACACTAGCTAGTTATGACCAATAACACGTCTTAAAAGGTTATTTTGTTTAGACATTAGTTAAATTTATTGAAATATTTTTATTATTTTTACATTTTTTATAAGGTGCACGATGACGTATATGGAGGCACTTTAACCTTTGATAAAGGCACTCATATAGCCTGGTCTTTTGTATATGGAGTAGTATTATTTTTTTTAAAAAACTAATATTTTATCTCCTCCTTTATGTATTTAACCTTTTAATATTATGATATTTTGGTAAGTGTTCATGCCAAAATCCACTCTAAATCAGAAAATAAACTCAAAAATAAAGAGTTTGGAAAAGAAAGAGCAAGATCCGTTACTTTTAAAAGAGAACATATGCAAAGATCTTTAAAACATAATTTAATAGCAAAAGCCAGAATTTTGAAGTTGGCCAATCAAGCCAAAACCTGAGTAAAAAGGTTGAGACTTTTATGCAAAAATGATGTCACGACCCATTTCTAGAATGAGTCATGATGGCGCCCAACACCATTGCCGGACAAGCTAATGCGAAAAATACTAAATAAGATCTCATATACTTTTACCCAAAAGAATAGTAATAACTCCTTTAGGTTGAAACAAAAATCTGAAATGATCAGTAAAGCTAACATAATCGTACAATCCCAAATAACAGTCTACTAATGTGTGTGTCAAGACCTAGTGTCACAAGCTGTGGGCAACTTGTAGAATATACAAAAGAATCACACTGTCCTACTGTCCGAAATAGAATAGACAACAAAAAAATACATAAGAAAGTTTCCTCCAAGCTGTTGAACTGCATGAGAAGGGAAGCAGCTCACCGTGGAAGTCTTGAAATCCGCTCAGGGATACGCCCCAGTCTGATAGCCAGAGACACCTGCCTCAGAACCTGTACAATTAAGTACAGAAGTATAGCATGAGTATATAAATAATATGTACCTAGTAAGTATCCCGTCTAATCTCAAAGAAGTAGAGACGAGAGGTCGACTTGATACCTCCTAGGGTCAATAATTTTTTAATGAAATTATACTAAGCATGGATAACACTATTAATTAGCATGTTAAGGCAAGAAAAATTCTTTATTCAAATAATATCACGGGTATCTATTTACGTTCCAAGGCATATATAATGTTCAGTTCACAAAGAAGTACTAAGTAAAGCATACGCAAGTAACACCGAGGGATGTACGGTCCGATCTAACATAAAAGTAAATTGTGCATTGCCGAAGGTCGAACGACTCGAACCATAGATGCATCTATTGCTCCGCTCGTGAATCACCCGTGCGACGTGGTCAAATATAAATAAACTCATCAACGACACACAATAATGTGTATATGAGGAGTAGTTATTCACACGAATATTCAAATTCTCTTTTAAAAGACCAAGCAAAATAAGGTTCCTCTTCTAGTCTCATTTACCTTAACCAACACAATTTATATGAATCTGAATTCATCATCAAGTTGCAAGAATATCATGTAAAGCATTCTTCTGTGTCCTAGACTACCCGGACTTAACATGATAAGCTACGCACAGACTCTTATCACCTAGTGTGTACATGCCCCCTCCCCATATAATTGCAATTAATTCAATTATTACCCTATAGGGACAATTCCCTCTTACAAAGTTAGAAAGGAGACTCACCTTGCTCCAAAGTGCACTTCCAATACCAAGAATGAGCCCGAACCTTCAATTTAGAGCCGAACGATTCAAAACTAGATAAACGTGGTAGGAACTAGTCAATACAAACTTACAAGATCATATTATAACTATTTAAGCAACTTCCTGCCCTTACACACAAATTTCCTAAAATCTTACCCCAGGCTCACGTGCCCGGATTTTGATATTTTTCAAGGGGAGTCGTTTTCTACAACCTAAGTATCAATAATATATAATTTCTAATTCATTTCATAACAAATTTCATGGTTAAACTTAATTTTTATTAAAACTCTAGGTTATACTCTAACACTTTGATTTTTACCTAAGTTCTAGTGTTTAATCTACCTAAAACACAATTATTAAACCAAGAATTAGCAGAAATAACTTACCTCAATATGCTAGGTGGAAATCTTCTCTCAAAAGCTCCCAAAACCGCCCAATGGAGGAGTGAAATATGGCAAAAATGAGCTTAGAACCCGTAATAAATGAACTCACTGCTTCAGCGATTTTCGCATATGCGGTAAGAGGACCGCATCTGCGAGCAAGTGGCCCCATCTGCAGACATTGGCCAAAAAGGCTGGGGCCGCTTCTGCGGCTTAGAGCCGCTTCTGTGGCTTGGAGTGCCGCTTTTGCGGTTTGTCCTGGCCTTCCCTAGGCCACATCTGCGATAGATGGACCACATCTGCGGTTTCGCACCTGCGGTCCACCAACCGCAGGTGCGGTTATGACAGAAGCAACATCTTCAGCACTTCTCAAAATTTTTCACTTTACTCGAGCCTTGTCCGATTGACGCTCGGGGCTCCCGGGCCCACCCGAACATACCGACAAGTCTGAAATTATGAGACGGACCTACTCGAACCTTCCGAACGCCCGAAACGACGCTAAAACCAAGAATCACCCCCTAAAACCAAATGAATCAAACTTATAAACTTCAAGTTTTAAATTTCCTCCAACGAGCCGAAACACACTTAAACTACTCGGATTGACACCAAATTTTGCAGCCAAGTCTTAAATATTATATCGGACCTATATCGGGCTCCAGAACCAACGTACGAGCCCAATACCCATGGAATCGATCATTAATTATTTTCTTTAAATCATTAATATTTCAGATTAACAGTTTCTAATAAAAATTTATTACTCACGCTAGAGACCTCAGAATTCGATTCCGGGCATACGCCCAGATCCCATATTTTTTTACGGACCTCCGGGAGCATCAATCATGAATCCGGTCCATTTGCTCAATGTTGACCAAAGTCAAACTTGCCCCTTTTTAGAAAATCACAAGGAACCCAATGAGCATATTTCAACCCAAACTCTTCTAACTCCCGAACCATTCATCCCCGCAGGTCGTAAACTAGCTAAAGCAAGCGCAGTAAATTTTATATAAGGGAACGGGGTTCTAGAAGGCAAAACGATCAGTCAGGTCGTCACAAATGAGCATTCAGTAATTATATTTATAAAAATTATCTAATCTAATCAATAAAATTGAAATTAAATTAAAATATAAGTTATATTTTATTTGCATTAATTCAGAATTAAATATATTGTATTAATCGACTCCTTTGTAATGTTAACAACTTTAAAGATATTTTTATTTTTTAATAGAAAAAGTGCGTACTAGAACTTGTTTATCAAACACTTGAACAATTTTTTTAAAGTTTCAACACTTTTATCTAAACAAAAAACTGCTTATTTATAAAACAAGCCCCAACACTTAAAAAGGGAAAAGTGCACGGTTAGCCACTATTTAAAGATGTCTTTACTCTCTATCCACTGTTTAAGATGTATTTACTTTTTAGCAAGTGCTTAATAATCTTTTACCTTCCTGGACGATAATACCCATGAGTTAGATATGTGTGTTGTCTAAATATTAAGGACATGGTATCCTTAACTTCATGAATGTTGTGTAAATATTAAGGGCATGGTATCCTTAACTTCATGAATGTTGTGTAAAATATTAAGGACATGGTGTTATTAACTTCATGAATGTTGTGTAAAATATCAAGGACAAAGTGTCCTGTATTTGCACTTTGCGTAATTAATCTTTAGGACATCATGTCCTTAATTTTATATGTACAGTGTAAATATTAAATGACATAATGTCCTTAACTTGTATTTGCACCTTCTGTTGTTAAACTTTAAGAGTGTCCTTAACTTCATATGTACAGTGTAAATGTGAAGGACATAGTGTCCTTAACTTTATATGTGCAATATAAATAATAAGGACATAGTGCCCTTAACTTTATGAGCATTGGTAAATAATAAGGACATAATGTCCTTAACTTCATGAATGTTATGTAAATATTAAGGACAAAGTGTCATGTATTTGTACCTTTCATTGTTAAACTTTAGGACATCGTATCCTTAACTTCATATGATCTGTGTAAATGTTAAGGACATGGCGTCCTTAACTTCATGTGTGCAGTATAAATATTAAGGACACCATGTCCTTAATATTTACACTCAAAAAAATTAGTAAATCGAAGACGACATTTATTCTGCTAAGAGAAATACTTATCCAGAGCAATACAAAATCACTAACGAGATTGAGAACATTAACCAATAGAGAGAAACACCAATAATATGTGAAAGTTAAAATCAACAGAACTACTTTGTCCAAGCCAGCTCTCATGAAGAAAGGGTAAAAACGTCTTTTTATATTAATCTTAATTGAGTTGTGGCTATTTTTGCTCAACATTAAAAACACTGGATAAAAAGTAAATATCATATTAAAAAGTGGCTTTCCCATGCCATTTCTACTAAAAGTTTGTGCTTAAAAGCTATTCCATGAGTTTCAATTTATATGAACTCATTTGATTGTGCATGAAGTTTAAGAAAAAAGATAGACTTTTAACAGGTTCGGGTTCATCCGGGTAAAAAATGAACTGTAAGGGTTACAGGTACAAGGGGCCGAACTGGGTTAATGTAACTTTTTTTTTTGTATTTTGTATAACTATTGTAAGTTATATTAATATAAAGTAAAATTATAAAGAATACAATGAAGATAAGTTCGAGTCTCCCTAAGAGCAAGGTGGGAAGTTCTGGGAGGGAAGAATGCCGAGGGTCTATTTGGAAACAACCTCTCTACTCCAGGGTAGAGATATGGTCTGCGTACACACTACCCTCCCCAAACCCCACTAAGTGGGATTATACAGGGTTGTTGTTGTTGTTGTTGTAAGTTTGCATTTAACAAGTAAATTAATGAAAAAAGAGTAACACTAAATTTTCATGCATAATAATATTTCAAATTATTCTAACAAACTTAAACTTAAGCATAAATACGTCTAATAATTTTAAAATAACACAAATTGTCTCAAATCAACTTAAATACGAATTTCTGGAGGATGCTCAAGATAACTCTTCGCATGCCTCCTTAAACTGCATGTGCCACACTTTGGACGAAGATTTAAGACTTGACCATAGTTCTTGCACTTTACTTTCTAAACTTATTCATTTTCTTCTACCACCTCAAAGTGTTCCCAAACATATGAGCATATTCTAGAAGTATGGGGCATGATTTAACTTGAATTGAGAATTTGAGTTTGAGAAATGAGAGATGAGTGAAGAAATAAAAAGTGGGGGGGGGGGTATACTTATAGTTATAGTTTTTCAAAGAGCTAAATTAATAATTACAAAAAGTGTTAAAATTAAAAAAAATTGGCCCAAAAAAGTGCTAAATGTGCAAAACCGCCGTTGGGCCAACGGTCAGAAAGTAGAAACATTTAAAAAAAAGGTTTGAAAGTAGCCGTTATACCGGTGTGGGGACTTTGGGCCGATCCGGTCCGGTTAACCGATTCTACAGTAAAAACCGTTGATCGTGTTTGACCGGGCCGATTAACCGTAGCCCCAACGTAAATGGACCAATCCCCTTTACCCTATTAACCCAGCCTACCCCACCCTCTTTGTACCAGTCCAGGCCGGTTTCGGTTTCAACGGGCCTTGGCCGACCCGGCCCGTAAGACACCCTTCCCTTGGACCGTCTAAGAGGCCAAGCTTCTTGGAGGCCAAAAGTCCTTTTTTTGTCAAAAAAGTACTTTTTGAAACATTTATTGTGTTTGGCAAAAATAAAAAAGTACTTTTGGCCAACATCAGAAGCAGTTTTTCTGCTTTTGGGAAGAAGCAAAAAATTCTAACTTCTTCCAAGAAGCAGAAGCAGAAGCAGAAGCAGAAAATTAATTTATTCAAGACAAAACTATCCTCACCATAAA
>MU766942.1:0-32594 GCA_026770625.1 Nicotiana glauca
ATATATATATATATATATATATATATATATATATGATGGACTACGGGACGGTATCCTGAGAGATCTACTAGGTGTTATATTTGGGACTATGGATCGGGATTCCGGTAGATCCCCACGCACTGATAGTTGGACTACGGGATGGGATCCCAGGGGATCCTTTGGATATGTATATATGATGGACTACGGGATGGTATCCTGGGATATCTATTGGGTATTTATATTTGGGACTACAGATCAGGATTCCGATACTTCCCTGCGCACTGATAGTTGGACTACGGGACGGGATCCCAGTAGATCCTTCGAATATATATATATATATGTGTGTATATATATATGTGTATATATATATATATATATATATATATATATGTGTGTATATATATATGTGTATATATATATATATATATATATATATATATGATGGACTATAGGATGGTATCCCAGGATATCTACTGGATAGTTGTAATTGGGACTACAAAACGGTATCCTGGAAGATGCCCCGGTAGTTATCTCTGTGTTGAGCTGTATTTCTTTTCTGTGATTTATTTTGTCTCTGTTTTAGTTGTTGTTGTTCTGCCTATTCTATGTTATTTCTTACTGTTGCACTTATTTATACTGTTTTATTCCACACTGTTAACCCTTATATCTTATTTAATCTCAGTAGGGCCCTGACCTTCTTCGTCACTACCCAACCGAGGTTAGGCTTGGCACTTACTCAGTACCAATGTGGTGTACTCATGCCCTTTCTTTGCATGTTTTTCATGTGTAGATCTAGGTACTTTCACTCAGTCTTATCATCCTTGAGGCGAGACACTTCTGTAGAGACTTCGAGGTATACCTGCCGTGTCCGCAGACTGAGGAGTCCCTTTCTATTCTTGCTTTTTAGTATTTGGCCTTCTATATTGTCTATTCTTGTTAGACATTTTGGAGTTAGAGATATGTAGTATTTCTTAGCT
Source organism: Nicotiana glauca (assembly GCA_026770625.1). NCBI lineage: Eukaryota > Viridiplantae > Streptophyta > Magnoliopsida > Solanales > Solanaceae > Nicotiana > Nicotiana glauca. Next base: position 957 of record MU766942.1, read on the forward strand.
TGTGATTCATGGGTTTTCGGGTCTTGAAAATAAGTATTGTTTTTGAGAGTCAAATACTGTGTATGTCGAGAGACACTTTTAAACACTTTTTATTTCTTTATTTCTGCTTTAAATTGTTTTACTTTTGCTAAAATTTGGTTTTTCTTCCGCAATTTAGGCTTACCTAGTCGTAGAGACTAGGTGCCGTCACGACGGTTTGCGGAGGGCGAACCAGGGTCGTGACATTAATAGCAGCAATTTCATATGAATAGGGCAATTCATCAAGTTGGATTTCCAAGCAGTCGCAAGTTCTCTTCTTTAAGTCCACAATGAATTCGATTCCTTCACTATTTATTCTAAACAACATTGAATCAAGGTTGAAAACCTACAAAGGAATAAAAAATTAAGATAAACTATATTAGTGTATTGTTGCTTCAAAAAGAAAAAGTATGAAGTTTTTTTTAATGTAAGCAGTAAGTCACTGCAACAGATATAAAAAGCTGAAGTTAATAAATTTACTCACAAACATTTTGCAAGCCAAGTCCATCTTCATAGTCATCTCTTCTTCTGCCCATATTGATACTCTGTGAAAAGTTTCATATGTCTTTTTTCTTCGTTCGTAAAACCACTCTCCCAACTTTTTTTTGGATGAAATCTAACATTCTTAAAATAGGCATCTATCTCGCTTTTAGTAAAACAGAATTCATTGATTCTTCCATGTTTGTTGTTAGCATATCATAACGTCGCCGTGGGAACCACAATCGAGCCCATATCTCTGGAGGCTCTTCCATTACGTAATTGTATGTTTTCTTGTTAACACTTTTGAGTTGGGACATTAACTGATAAAAATCTTCACATTTGTATAACCTTGCAGCACTTTGAAAAAGATTTATTATCGTGGCTTTTGCATGTCTTTGCTTTAAATTTTTCTCAAAGTGATAGAGGCAGATGCCATAGTGAGCTTCAGGATAAACATTTCTAACCCCATCTGCGATCGATTAGTTTCTATCTAACAAGAAAATTAGTTCGTGATGGACTTGAATTGCTTTTCTCATTTTCCCGAAGAACCAAATGTATGCCTTATTGTTTTATGAATCTTATACACAAAAAGATAGAGGAAAGATTTGATTGTTTGCATCATTTGATACAACAACAAATAGAACACCACAATATTTGTCTTTAAAAACATTGCATCTACTGCAATAATGGGTCTACAGTAGGACCAGCCAGCTATTCATGCTGCAGGAGCAAAGAACATGTAAGCAAATCTGTACAGTGAAACAGAAAAAACAAATCATAAGGTGCGAAGTTTTTTAAATACGAACATTTGAAACTTCATGCTGATAGTTAGTATTGTTTTGCTTACCTATTCTACTCATCTCTTTTTATAGTTGTGTACGTTCCTGGGTTTTTGTGCACTATCATGTGTTGGTATGAAGGAAGAATCTGGTAGTTCTCTTCCGGTGTTACCCTTATGCAAGCAACAATTTTTTGAATAGCACGCCATGCGTTGTGATAACCAATGACAATTCTAAATTTCTTTTTCATTTCATTTTCAACAAAGGCTGGGGTAACCTCTATCTTTTTGTCTCAAACATGTTCTATAATTTGTTCACTTATAAAATTTGATGTAGCATGCTTTTGATCTGATTTTCTTACATCAACCGAGTATTCTTGGTTGTAATGATATTTATCACCCTGAATAGTGTGAACTTTTTATTCTGGTAGCACGTACATTCTAACCACATTTCTCGACGATGCATCTCAGCTCGTATCTCTTTGAATATGATCTAACAACAGTGAATTCTACTTTCTAGTTTATCTCCAAGCTGTAGAAAAATTTAGTCATGTTTTGTTTGTTCTAAAAAATTGATCCGGCTCTTACTTCCTCAGGCAATGCATCGTGCCTAAGTATTTTACATGGTGGAGATTCTTTTAGCTTTCTCCTTACTCTTTTTCTTGATTTCTAAGAAGTACTAGAAGTTTCAGCAATTTCTTCAATTCTATGTGATGTTATCAGTATAAGCTCTATATTTACTTATTGGCTATAAATGCATGAAATCATTGGTTACACTTCAGACCTATTTGTCCTTAAGTAAATCTAAGTGCAATTTTTTCACTTCAGATATTTTTTTAACTTCAAACCCGATAAGTCTGAAGTTGATCGTAAAGTGGGTACGTTTGTAAACTCTTTTGGGAAGTGGGTATATGTTCAATTATGACCCCAAAACGGGGTATAGATGCGAAAGGGAAAATCTCACTTTATACCCATTAATCCTAAATTATTTACCCTTTAATGCCCATGCCCAAACTATTTACTATTCCTACCCATGGTGCCCAAACTATTTTCCTATTTTTTTCCTTTTATCGTTTTATTCTTCTTCTTCACCAAGGTATCTGAAATACAGTGAAGCAAAAAAAAAAAACCAAGAAATAACAAAGAAAAAGGTAGCCATGGATGTGGAAGAAATAACACAACAACCCCAGCTAGTTTTTACACACAAACTCTTCGTTTTGACACACCCAGATGTCAATGACTTGGATAAAGTTAGCCTCCTTGAAGAAGACTTGGACTAACTGTTCCATTTCCCTTATATCCTTCTTCAAAAAGATATTAGATCTGATTATCTGAGAAGTTGACCTCTGGCTAGTTTCAATTCTGCTCCACCTTTTCTTGATTATTCTTTCCCTAGCTCTTGCTCTTGCATTGGCCCTTGAATTTAAAATTTTATTTTAAATATTTCTTGTTTGATTCAAAGTGGGTGTTGTTAAATATTACTTATAGTACCTTCTGGAAGTTCATACTGGACTTTGATAGTATTTGGAGCTGATTTGAGGTGATTGAGATCAAAATTTTCAGTTAAAAATTGAAGAACACAACTACAATATACAATATGTTGCAGAAGTATATAGCTATACTGCAACAGTATATTATTATAGTTTACAATATACTAAAACGGTATATTGTAATAATAAAAAAAGAACACAGTTACCTAAGAGTATACCGCTACGATATACAATATACTATAGGAGTATATAGTTATACTACAACACTATACTATTATAGTATACAATATATTATTATAGTATATTGTAATAATATGCAATATACTGTAACAGTATACGGTAATAGTATATAATATACTATAATAGTATACTTATTACACGTAAATTCACTTGCCTTTTACCTTTTAATTTGCTTTAAGCTTTTACCCAGCGTGAGGAGCAAATTGAAAATGCAAAAAAATATATTATAGTATGATATATAATATAATGGTATACTCTTACAATTAGATCTTTTTAGAACTGATATTATTTCAGTTTAATAATTGAATTAAATTTTTTTAAGTCTTTGCGTACAATTGTATACCATGTTGGCATACCTACATACTATACTGGTATCATATGTTAGTTAATATTTTCTTGGTTGTATTAGCTATATTTAATTGGTACACAATTTTATTTTTCTTTATTAATAATATTTAAAAATAAGAATAATAAAAAATAGTGAAAACAGTAAATAAAATTAGATTATGAAGAGAAAAAGAATATAAAAAAAGAAGTTAAATGAAATTAGAAAAGAAAAAAAAGAAAAAAAAATAAGAAAACGAGAAAAAAGAAAAGGAGAAAAGAAAAAAGAAAAGAAAAGAAAAGAAAAGAAAAGAAAAGAAGCATAGAAATAAAAAAGAATTGGAGAATAAAGAAAAAAGTTCCCATAAAATCTATTATGGGTGGGAAATGTTATTAGTTTATGGGTAAATAAATAAATGGGTAGACAAGAGTAAATAATTTTGCTTTTGTGAGTAACTATGTCAAAACAAACAAAAAGAGTTTTTTACATACTTGATCCCTTTTTAACTATTATTTATAAAAATACCACCATTTATTGTTTATTCCATAAAGAGCACTTTTTTTTCATTAATGACACATTATAAAAATTAAGCTCAACATCTAATAAGTTAACTCACTCACTAATCATGGGAATTAATTTTTTTTTGTCCATCTTCATTTTCCCTTTACAACATTCATCTTCTTTACTCCATATTTTGAAAAGCTGTTGCATATCTCAATGCCACCTAAATCAAGATGTATTGATTTATACATCTTTTATACTTTGTATATCATCTATCACTTTAATTCAAAATGTATATTTATGTATATAATTTTTGTATATTTATTTGTGAAGTGCTATCTTATTTTAAGAGGTATTTTTAATATATACTGTATTATAATTATATATAAGAGGTATTTTTAATATATACTGTATTATAATTAATTTTATATATATATATATATATATATATATATATATATATATATATATATATATATATATATATATATATATATATATATATTTGTGAAGTGCTATCTTATTTTAAGAGGTATTTTTAATGTATACTGTATTTTATATATCTGGCACAATCAAAATGCCTTAAGGCTCATATGTGGAGGCTTAGTTCTATTAGGCTTATGCCCCTAAACACTCGACTGTATGCTTAAACAAGCTTAACATTCAACGCTCAGGGTTTGTCTAACAGTTCTTATGCTAATAATGTGCCTAATTCAATAATTAGTAATGTTGACTCTCAAAATTCTTTAACAAATGAATGATTAAAGTTCTATTTATTTATAGAATTATGAAGATTATGAATTAATCTATAGTATAAACTAGTTAGGAGATTTTTTCCTTAGCAGAAGTGTGTCATCTGCAATAACCTGACGATTACTGGTTGTTGAAAATCCTCATGCCACAGATGGACTTTGTATTTCCACAATTTAATTATCTCTCTCTAAGATGAAGAGAATTGAACCCTAGTCGCCATTTGTTTCTCTTATAAGGGAGTGCTCAAGCTCCATAAAGCTAAGGAAAAACGTATTCTCCTTTTGAATTCTCTTTTATCATTTCATATTAGATAAATAGGTCGTACGACCTGCATACTATGTGTTATGACGTGACCGGTCATTTGAGTGTTGTAGTCCCGTTTCCCCATTTAATGTTTTTTTGTGCTCTACAGCTATTATATGACTTACCGGGTTGGTTGGTTAGGGTCCGGAGAGATTTTAGAGTGAATTGAGACACTTAGTCTCATAATAGAAAGTTTAAGTTGAAAAAGTTGACTGGATATTGACTTATGTGTAAATGACTCTGAAATTAAGTTTTGATGGTTCGGTTAGCTCCATTGAGTGATTTTGGACTTGCGCGCTTGTCTGAATTGAGATTTGGAGGACCGTAGCAAATTAGGCATGAAAAGGCAAAAGTTGGAATTTTGGTAAGTTTGACTAGGAGTGGACTTTTTGATATCGTGGTCAGATTAGATTTATGGAAGTTGGAGTAGGTTCGTGGTGTCATTTGTGACTTGTATGCAAAATTTGAGGCCAATCGAACGTGATTTGATAGGTTTCGACGTCGTTTAATTTCAAAGTTCATTAGGCTTGAATTGGGGTGCGATTCATGTTTTTGATGTTGTATGAGGTGATTTAAAGGCTCAACTAAGCTCGTATCATATTTTAGGATTTGTTGGTATGTGTCACGACCCGGATTTTCCACCTCGGGAGTAGTGATGGCGCATACTAGTGAAAGCTAGGCAAGCCAATCATTTGCATTATTTACCTTTTTTCACATTTTATTCCTTTAACAATTAAGAACCAACATGTATATAAACAACGGAATGTAATAAGCAGAAGAACAAAATATAACCATTTAAGTATTACCAACACAATTCTTTAAACATAGAGTACCAGAACTGGTATCACAATTTCACAGACTGTTTAGAAATACTACAAATAAGGGTCTGAAAGATTAATACAACGCTATCTCTAGAATACATGAAAGAAATAGAATGAAAAGATAGAAGGAGACGCCAAGGCCTGCGGATGCCTGCAGGACTACCTCGGGTCTCCAAGCGGACTAAGGCAAGCAATACAAAGCTAAGGTCCATATGCTCTAGTACCAGGATCTCCACAAAAGAGTGCAGAGTGTAGTATCAGCACAACCGACCCCACATGCTGCTAAGTGCCTAGCCTAACCTCGACGAAGTAGTGACGAGGCTTGGACCAGACTATCAAATAAACCTGTGCAGTTAAATCATATATAATGGAAAATAAACGCAAAACTGTACGATTAAAGATAGGAAGGGGGAATCATGCTGCGGGGAGAAAACAAGTAACAAAAACAACAGTTAAATGTAAAGAACACCATAACTCAATTACCAGTAAAAATCAGGAAATCAAAGACAAATGCACGACATCACACTTCATATTTTTTCTCTCGTCCTCACCATCAAATCAATATTAATGGAACAACATCACCCTTTGTGCTTTTACCTCACATAATCATGGCACGAAATGATCCTTCGTGCATTATCACTCATATAAAGGCATGGAATGGTACATCTTGCGGCACGACATCACTCTTCGTGCATTAACACTCTCTCACAAATATCATGCATTACATCACCCTTCGTGCTTTAACACTCTCCCTCACCCAAACAACAATCACAAGCAATAACGGCAAGGGAATAAATAAAATCACAATAAAATCCCGGCAAGGGAACAATATTACAAAAATCATATCCTGGCAAGGGAACAATATCAAAAGAAACCACATCCCGACAAGGGAGATAGCATTAAAAGCAACAGTCAATATCACAATCCTCTTCTTTTTTTCACATTTACTTCACAAATCAATTCACAACTTGAGCCATTGCTCTATAGTGTTCAATTTCCAATAATAATTCCACAAATAATTTCACAATTTTAGCCAACGCTCTTCAATGTTCAATTACCAAAATTACTTCCAAAAGCCTTGTTCAACAATATCACATAAGGCATGAACAATACGAAATAAAGTCTTATTAATCATAGTATAAGACTCACGGGCATGCATGATACCAACGTATAGATACTCATCACCATGCCTATATGTCGTACTAAACAATTAACACATAGGAAATAGGACAAAACTCCTATTCTCTCAAGCTAAGGTTAGACCAAACACTTACCTCGATGCCATGAACACAATTCAAGCCTCAACTATCGCTTTACCTCTTGATTCCACCACCAATTCGCTTGTATCTAGCCACAAGTTACTTAAATATATCAATCAATGCTAAATGACAATTCTAAGGCATGAAACCAGGTTTTCTAAAGTTTTTACCCAAAAGCCAAAAATCGAATCTGGGCCCACATGGTCAAAACCTTCAAACCAAATCTGATTACCCATTTACCCACGAACTCAAATATATAATTTGTTTTAAAATCGAATCTCAAATCGAGGTCCAAATCACTAAAATTCGAAAATCCTAAGTTCTACCCAAAACACCCAATTCCCCCCATGAAAACCCTTGATTTTGAGTTGAAATCATGTAAAATGATGGATTAGATTGAATGAAATGAGTTAGAAATGGCTTACAAATGATTTGGAAGATTAGTTGTCTTTGAAAAATCGTCCAAAGGTGTTTGGGTTTGAAAAGGTTTGAAAAATGGCTGAAAATACGTCTAAGTTTCAATTAACTGGTCTCTCATGTCGCAATTACGACCAGGGTTCGCAATTGCGAACACCTCAGAAATTGTTCACTTTGGAATGTGAAGATTTTGTCGCATTTGCGACCATGGGAAATTCTGGTCACCTTCGCAAATGCGATATCGCATTTGTGACATATACATCGCATTTGCGACCAAGGCAGCCCAGGTCAACTTTTGTATTGCGAAGCCTGTAGACCTGCAACATACCAGCAAATTCCTAAGTCCAAATTTCACTCCGCGACCTATCCAAACTAACTCGAGCCCTTGGGGCTCCAAACCAAACATGTACGCAAGTCCAAAAACATCATACAGACTTTCTCGTGAGATCAAATCATCAAAATAACATCAATAACTGTGAATTTAGCATCAAAATCAAAGAAAAATCTCATGAATTCTTAAGTTCAAATTTGTAACAACCGAAGGTTTGATTTACGTTATTTCAAGTTCTCTTCTTACCAAATTTTACAGGCTCGACCTAAATACTGTATAAGACCTGTACCGAGCTTCAGAACAAAAATACAGGCCCGATACCACCAACTTCAATTACATTCAAATTTCCAAAAAACTCTAAGAATTTCAGTTAAACAATTTTCTTAAAAAATTCATTTCTCGGGCTTGGGACCTCGGAATTAGATTTCGGGTATACGCCCAAGTCTGATATTTTCCCACTAACCCTCCGGGACCGTCAAATCACGGGTCCGGGTCCGTTTACCCAAAATGTGGACCGAGTCAACCTAAATTCATTTTAAAAGTAAAATTTATCATTTTCCACAGATTTTCACGTAATGGCTTTCCAGATACACGCCCGAACTATGCACTCAAATCGATGTGGGACAAAATGGAGGTTTTAATGCCTTGGTACACATAATTTATTTTTTAAACAAGTGATGATATCATCATATTCTCCACCTCTAAAATAACTGTTCATCCTCAAACGGACACAAGAAGTAAGTACTTGAGTCGGAGAAAAGATGGGGATAACGGCTTCGCATATCGGACTCGGACTCCCAGGTTGATGCCTCAACATGCTAACCTCTCCACTGAACACGAACGGAAGGGAAACTCTTTGATCTCAACTGAGGAACCTGCCGGTGTAGATAGCTACCGGCTTCTCCTCATAGGATAAGTCCTTGTCCAACTGGACAGTGCTGAAATCTAACACGTGGGATGGATCACCGTGATACTTCCGAAGCATAGACACATGAAACACTGGATGCGCGACTGATAAACTCGGAGGCAACGCAAGTCTGTAAGCCATATCTCCCACTCGATCAAGAATCTCAAACGAGCTAATAAACCTAGGGATAAGCTTGCCCTTCTTTCCAAATCTCATCACGCCCTTTATAGGCGACACCCGAAGCAACACTCGCTCGCCGACCATGAATGCCACATCACGAACTTTACAATCGGCATAACTCTCTTGCCTGGACTGAGCTGTACGAGGCCTATATTGAATGATCCTGACCTTGTTCAAGGCATCCTATACCAGACCTGTACCCAAGAACCGAGCCTCTCCCGACTCAAACCACCTAACCGGCGACCGATACCGCCTACCTTATAAAGCCTTATAAAGAGCGATCTGAATGCTTGACTAGTAACTGTTGTTGTATCAAACTCCGCTAATGGAAAAAACTGATCCCATGAGCCTCCAAAGTCAATAACATAAGCTTAGAGCATATCCTCCAAAATCTGAATTGTACGCTCGGACTGCCTGTCCGTCTGAGGATGAAATGCTGTGCTCAGCTAGACCCATGTGCCCAACTCACGCTGAGCTGATCTTTAGAAATGCGAGGTAAACTATGTACCTCGATCAGAAATGATAGAAATAGGCACACCATGAAGACGAACAATCTCCCGGATATAGATCTCATCTAACCTCTCAGAAGAATAAGAGACTGCCACATGAGTGAAATGCCTGACTTGGTTAGCCTATCAACAATAACCTACACTGCATATAACTTCCTCTGAGTCCGTGGGAGTCCAACAACAATGTCCATAGTGATGCGCTCCCACATCCACTCGGAAAGCTCAATCCTCAGCAACAAACCACCAGGTCTCTGATGCTCGTACTTTACCTGCTGACAATTCAAACAGCGAGCCACATATGTAACAATATAATTTTTCATCCTCCTCCAACGATGATGCTGCCGCAAATCTTGATACATCTTAGTGACGCCTGTATGAATAGAGTACCGGGACCTATAGACCTCCTCTAGAATCAACTCTCGAACTTCATCCATATTAGGCATACAAATATGACCCTCCATCCTAAAAAATCCATCATCTCCCACCGTAACCTTCTTGGTACCAGCGTGCTGTACCGTGTCTTTTAGGACACACAAATAAGGATCATCATACTGCCGATCTCGAATATGCTCCAATAATGAAGAACGAGCAACTATGCAAGCTAACACACGGTTGGGCTCAGAGATATCCAACTTGAAAAACTATTTGGCCAAAGCCTGAACATCCAAAGCAAGCAACCTCTCACCGACCAGAATATACGCAAGATTTCCCATACTGACTAACTTCCTACTCAAAGCATCAGCCACTACATTGGCCTTCTCTGGATGATATAAGATAGTGATAACATAGTCTTTTAGTAACTCCAATGTCACACCCCAAATTGAGAGACATGACCGGCGCTTGACCGGGTAGCCCCAGTCAAGCGAACCTGGGTGCCTTTCCTACCCTATGTGTTACCCCGCATTTTTTTCATTACTTATTAGCCAAATGAAATAACCATTTACAATTAAACACCTATTTATTTCAAAACATACACACGGTACATGATTCTTAGCATGGTTTACATTTTATATAGCCTAACATACAAGATACATATCACAAAAGTTCATGACCCACATTTTTTATCTACAAAGCCTCTAAACATGAAAAAGGATGATACAGTACTTGCCGGTAACAAGGCTCCAGCTATACCTTATACAAATATCAAAACAAGATCCCAAAACAGAAGTGGCATGAGCCACGCAGGGCCCTGAAAGGAAAGGGGCTCACCAATTCAGCTGACGGGAAGTGATGAGGAGCTACGGTCGGTGGACTGGAGTGCCTGCTATGGATCCACCTACAATCATACCACAAATGTAGCGCCCCCGGCAAAAGGGACATCAGTACACTTGAATTGTACTAGTATGTATGAACAAACCTTGCTCCAAGTAAACTCAAACAATACACAAGTAGGTAACAGTAATAGAAACAACAATCAAATGCACAAGGAAGGAACAATCAAGCCAAACAAGTTTACAATCTCTCCTGTTTTCCCTTTCACATTTCCACATCAATAATTTCACAATTTGCTCATATTTTTATTTCAATAGTGATTTCGATCACTTTCCACCCTTATTACCCCGGCCATCCTTATTACCTCGGCCACCCTTATCACCGCAACCCACACCTTATAACTTCGTGTTGTGGCGCACAACCCAATCCCACCGTACAGTTACAATTCACAATCAACATGACAACAATGAACAATTCACAAAGATCAACAACAACACTTATTAAGAAGTAATAACAACAATTTACAAGTATTCCCATAACCATCAATACTATTTCCATCATATTCAACAACTCACATGTGTTTTACGTCACAACGATGTTGCTATCACAGTTATTCCAGTTGCATCATTTACGATTTCCTTCCATCATTTGTTCCTCATCTCTAACCACATATCACATTCACAATCGTACCAATCACACGAATTTCACAATTAATCCACGTAGATATCACATACCAAAGATTCGTATACCAAACAAGGGGATTTTACAAAGGTCAAAGTTATCCATACATACCTGGAGCCGAATTCCCTTTTAATATATACTTCCAACTTTACCAAAAAGCCTGGCAACGTCAATCTAGTGCACAAATTAATATATATTTCTTAGAATAAAAGTTCACAATCACTACTCGAACACATTTAGGTTATCAACCCCCTTTACACAATTCTTTACTCCCACCCAATTACTCTTACTAGATTTTAGGTTTTAATAGACGTGCATAAGTGCTTCGACTACTATTACAAAGAATCAATGCATAAGAATCTCCCTTTTTATTAAAATCTGAAAATCAATGAAAAAGGGTTGGGGATTTTACCTGCAAGAATGGAGATGAAGATAATACTCAAAAATTTCCGGGCCTGAGTGACTTTGGAAAATCAAATTGAGGAAGATGAACTTTCTCTCTCAAGAACCATCTCTTCCCTCTCTCTTATTTTTTCAGTAAAGTGATTAAAAAGAGGGGTTAGGGTGTTTTATTGAAAAGGGGGTCAGGTTTAAAATTTAGAAAATTTGGAGTCCGAGTCGGGTCTGCGGTTGCATTCTGCGATCACAGATATGAAATACGGTCCGCATAATGGATTTTCCCACTGTTTCAGTATGCGGGCGAAGCGGTCTACATACATGATTTGCGGACGCATAATGGACCGCATTTTTTACCTCAAATTGACTGATCCATTGACCCACTCTGCGGTGCAAAATGCGGTCCGCATATCAGTTATACGGTCGCATAATGGACTGCATTTTGACCTTGATATTAACCAAACCCCTAACTCTATCTACGGCAGAAATGCGGTCCGCATACTTGATCTGCGACTGCATTCTGGACCGCATTTCGGCCCTTTTTTGGAAAAACTTTTACTCTGATTTTATACATTCCTAACACATATTCGGGACTTGACACTACGAGCTGCTAGCTTTTTGAGTAAAAGTTTTCACGGGGCCTTACATCCAACCACCTTCTCTGCCTCAAATTTAGCTCCTTTTGCTCGAACAAGCATTGCAAACTCTTGTGATCCGTGAACACCTCACATGACATGCCATATAAAAAGTTCCTCTAAATCTTCAGTGCGTGAACAATGGTTACTAACTCCAAATCATGAACTGGATAATTCTTCTCACGAATCATCAACTGTTGCGAAACATTAGCAATGACCTTGCCATCCTGCATCAACATCGCACCAAGTCCAATACGAGATGCATCACAATAAACTGTATATGGCCCTGAACCTGTAGGCAAAACCAACACCGACGCCGTAGTCAAAGCTGTCTTAAGCTTCTGAAAGCTCTCATCACACTCGTCTGACCAGCTGAACTGGGCACCTTCTGGGTCAACCTAGTCATCAGGGCTACAATAGATGAGAACCCCTCCACAAACTGATGGTAATAACCCGCCAAACCCAAGAAACTCCGGATCTCTGTAGCTGATGCGGGCCTAGGCCCGTCATTCGCTCCCTCTATCTTCTTTTGATCTATCAAAATACCCCTCTGCCGAAACAATATCACCCAAGAAAGTAACTGAACCCAACCAAAACTTGCACTTCGAAAACTTAGCATACAATTGACTATCTCTCAAAGTCTGAAGAACAACTCTCAGATGCTGCTCATACTCCTCCCGGCTGCGGGAATAGATCAAAATATCATCAACGAAGACTATTACGAACGAGTCCAAGTAAGGCTTGAACACTCGGTTAATCAAATCCATAAAAGCTGATGGGGAATTTGTGGACCCAATTGACATCACCAAGAACTCATAGTGCCCATACCGAGTGCGGAACTGTCTTCGATACATTGGATGCCCTAATCCTTAATTAATAGTAGCCAGATCTCAAGTCAATCTTTGAAAATAACTTGGCACCCTGAAGCTGATCAAACAAATCATCAATCCTCGATAATGGATACTTATTCTTGATTGTAACCTTGTTCAACTGCCGATAATCTATACACATTCTCATCGATCCGTCCTTCTTCTTAACAAATAACACCGGCACACCCCAAGGCAAGACACTAGGTCTAATAAAGCCCTTATCAAGCAAGTCTTGCAACTTCTCCTTCAATTCTTTCAACTCAGGCGGGGCCATACATACGGCGGGATAGAAATGGGCTGAGTGTCCAGAGCCAAATCAATGTAGAAGTCAATATCCCTATCAGGTGGCATACCCGATAGGCCTGAAGGAAAAACCTCAGGAAACTCACGAATAACAGGCACATAATTTAAGAAGGAACCCCAATACTAGAATCACGAACATATGCCAAATAGGACAAAAATCCCTTCTCGACCATATGCAGAGCCTTCATATATGAGATAACACTACGAGTAGAATGACCAGGAGTCCCTCTCCACTTTAAACAAGGCAACCCCAACAAGGCTAAGGTCACAGTCTTGGCATAGCAGTCCAATATAGCATGGTAAGGTGATAACCAGTCCATCCTTAATATGACATCAAAATCAACCATATCTAAAAGTAACAAATTTACATGAGTCTCAGGACCCCCAATCACAACTACACATGAAAGATGGACAGGATCTACCACAATAGAATCACCCACAGATGTAGACACACATACATGAGCACTTAAGGAATCACTAGGCATGACCAGATACAGTGCAAAATAAGAGGACGCATAGAGTATGTAGATCCTGGATCAAATAGAACTGAAGCATCTCTACTATAGACCAGAACAGTACATGTGATAACATCATCGGAAGCCTCAGCCTCAGCCTGGCTGGAAGAGAATAACATCGGGGCTGGGCCCCACCACTCTGAACTACATCTCTAGGACGGCCTGCTGCTGACTGGCCTCCACCTTTAGTGGCCTGACCTCCACCCGTAATAACTCTACCTCCATCTCTAGCACCTCTACCTCCACCTCAATCTTCCTATGGAACAATCAAAGCCTGAACTATGGCACGAGAACTCTGATGCTTAGAGCTGCTCGATGCTCGAGGGAAATATCTAGAAATATGTCCCATATCGCAACAAGTATAACAAGTCCTCGATTGTTGAGACTGCTGACCCTGACGACCTGAATGACCACCACGAAAACTCTGGAGCGGCAATTCACTAATAGGAGCTGATGGTGCGCTGTAGGACTGCTGATCAGAATACTGCATATGAGAACCACGTCCACCTAAAGCACCATGGACAACCTGAAGTGCTGACTGAAAAGGCCTAGGAGGATGGCCTCTACCAAAAGAATCCTTGCCTCCAGATGAGGCCTCTTGTCAGACCCCTGACCACCCCTCTGTGATAAAACCATCTCAACCCTTGTATCCACATTGGCCGCATCCTGAAAGGAAATCTAGCTCCCTGTATCGTTACCCATCTAAAGTCGAATAGGCTGAATGAGTCCCTAAATGAACCTCCTCACTCTCTCTCTCTCAGTGGGATGTAAGAAGAGCATGATGGGCCAAATCAATAAACCTGGTCTCGTATTATGTAACAGTCATGGAACCCTACTGGAGATACTTAAACTACCTCCGATAGATCTCCCTCTGAGTGATAGGAAGAAAATTCTCCAGAAATAGCTGAGAAAACTGATCCAACTCAAAGCTGGTGACCCAGCTGGTCTAGCCAAACAATCATCCCTCCATCAAGCCTTGGCAGATCCAGACAAACGAAAAATAGCAAAGTCGACCCCATTAGTCTCCACTATCCCCATATTCTTGAGAACCTCACGACAACTATCTGAATAATCTTGGGGATCCTTAGAAGATGCACCGTTGAAAGTGTTAGTGAAGAGCTTGGTGAACCTATCCAATATCCACAAAGTATCAACAAACATAGTTGGCCCTTCTTCGGTCTTTGCCACAATACGAGGCTGAACTACCCCTACTGGCTGAGCTGCTAGAGTCTTAAACTGGGGAGCTATCTACTCTAGAGTGTGAGTCGTAGGAGTCTGGGCTCCTCCTCCATCTTGAGAGACGGCTTATGCTACAGGAAGCAAGACTGCTTGGGTGACACTCTCCATAAGGCCCATTAGACGGACCAGAGCATCTTAAAGATCAGGGGTGGCAATGAACCCCTCTGGGACCTGAGCTTGCCCCATTGGAACTGACTGGGCTGGAACCTCCTCGTCAAACTCAACTCGAGGCTCCACCGCTGGTGTTGCTACTTGAGCTCTAGGCTGAGCTCTGCCTCTATCTCGGGACCTAGCACGGTCTTGGCCTTTGCCCCTTACAAGAGCTGCTACTGGGTGCTTAGGATGCTGGTCAGCTAATGAAGTGGTATGTGTTCTCACAATCTATGAGAGAACAAAGTAGAAGTTCAATTAGAATTGATAAATCAAATCGTACGACAGGAAATAATAGATGTGAAGCTTTTCCTAACTCTGTAGCCTTTGGTGGATAAATACAAACGTCTCCGTATTGATCCCCCAGACTTTACTAAGCTTGTCTGTGAATTGTGAGACCTAAGTAACCTAGAGCTCTGATACCAACTTGTCACGACCTAGATTTCCCACCTTGGGAGTCGTGATGTTGCCTATTAGTGATAGCTAGGCAAGCCAACCATTTGCATTATTTACCTTTTTCCCATTTTAATCCTTTAACAATTAAGAACCAACATATATATTAAAAGTGGAATTTAATAAGGGGAAGAACAAAATATAACCATTTATGTATTACCAACACAATTCCACAAACATAGACTACCTAGAACTGGTGTCACAATTTCACAGACTGTCTAGAAATACTACAAAGAAGGGTCTGAAAGATTAATACAACGTTGTCTCTGGAATACATGAAAGAAACAAAATGAAAAGATAGAATGAGACGCCAAGTCCTGCAGACGCATGCAGGACTACCTCGGGTCTCCGAGTGAACTGAAGGTAGCAACCCAAATCTAAGGTCCATATGCTCCAGTACCAGGATCTGCACAAAAGAGCGGAGAGTGTAGTATTAGCACAATCGACCCCATGTGCTGGTAAGTGCCTAGCCTAACCTCGGCGAAGTAGTGACGAGGCTAGGACCAGACTGCCAAATAAACCTATGAAGTTAAATCATATAAAATAGAAAATAAAGGCAAAACTACACAATTAAAGATAGGAAGGGGAATCATGCTATAGGAAACCAACAAGTAACAACAGAAAACAACAGTTAAATGTAAAGAGCACCATAGCTGAATTATTAGTAAAAATCAGGAAATCAAAGACAAGTGCACGGCATCAGCCTTTGTGATTTTACTCCCGGCCTCACCATAAAATCAATATAAATGGCACGACATCACCCTTCGTGATTTTACCTCACATAATCATGGCACAGATTGATCCTTCGTGCATTATCACTCATATAAAGGCATGGAATGGTACATCGTGCGGCACGACATCACCCTTCGTACATTAACACATTCTCACAAATATCATGTACTATCGCGCTCCCTTTTTCCCTCACCTTTTTATGCGGAAGAAGGTTCGGGTATCGACATTTATGGGGGTAATAACTCATTTCCTTTTAGGATTTGGGTGTTTGAAGAGTTACCACCTAACAAATTATGGTTCGTTAGGGCACCTAGAGAGATTAACTCTTACCAGAGATTTAGGGTAAGGGCTCAAAATAACCTTGAGGGGAAGGTGTTAGGAACCCCTCTCGGTCCACAACTGTAGGTCCCGGTTATACTTGTGAATTAGTCCTTTAACAAATAAGTAGTTGAAACACATAGTTGCAAATAAAGCATGTTGGACATTGTATGACTTCAGATAATAAG
Organism: Nicotiana glauca; assembly: GCA_026770625.1. NCBI lineage: Eukaryota > Viridiplantae > Streptophyta > Magnoliopsida > Solanales > Solanaceae > Nicotiana > Nicotiana glauca. The sequence goes on from MU766942.1 coordinate 17,960, forward strand.
ACAAAGAATTTGAACTAATTATGTACATATAGAGAAGTGAAGTTTTTAAGCAAAAGGATTTTGGGAAAGGAGGGGTCCTAGGATGTTTAGCCTATAGGATCACCCCACGCAATGCTGGTAAACACTCCTCAATGAGGGGCTACACGTGACATTAACATGTAGTCATCATCTCCATATCTACCCATTCCAACCTCTTAGTGTCTATTTAAGCGAGTGTTTTTTAAGGATCTTTATGCGTTCTATTTCCCGTCCCTTTATAATGGTCCTAGAGGAAATTAGGACCTCTACCTATATGCAATTCTAGCCAGACCCGTAAGGTTTAATAGGATAAGACTTTTTTATATCCCTTTTTTTCATGCATCAGTAGTTAAACTAGGTGTAATTGAGTGAATATGAATAAGATCCTAAAACATAGTTTCTAATTCATATAAGAGGTACAGAATGATTCATATGCATAGTTGGTAAAGTAGGATTTCTAATATTCATGAGGTGGTTGCAGAATTATCAGACATGATTGCGTGAAGAGCAATTTATTATTATTGTTATTTATCCTAGGAACATGATTCCTAAATGATAATAAGGATGCCAAAATGAGATATTAAAAACAATATAAATAATAAAAAAAAACCTAGGGAGCATGGCCTCTAATGTATGATACGCTTTGCACATGTTGGTCCTAAACATGAATTCTATTGCGCATATATGAAATGTAAACCTAAAGCATGGTTTCTAATCCTTTGATGTCTATAACATGCATAGCTACCCTCCCCTTTTCACTAGCCAACCCCAATATTCATTTGTAACAAATTATCACAGGCCAATATCGAATGAATTACATAAGTAGATAAGAAAAATAAGAAGTTACTTTCTAGGGAGCCTACATATAGGGCCATATTTCCATAATTTCAAATGCCAAATTGCCTCACAACCTTTCACATAATTAGGTTGTGTCAAAGTTCCCTAAGGACCTCAAGGGATCCCGGGCTGTGTTCGCACCCAAATTTCATAATCATAGTTGAGTAATGCAGTGTGGAAGGGCCAGCTCAAATGTATCAGACTTCAGAGGGATCTCATAGGGATCCCTAAGCAGTCATACAGTAGAGGGGCAAAACTTAAATGTCTAAGATTAGAGTGAGAGTTCTTGACATAGTTTTGAAAGGTATTTACTAAGAAAATAGTGTTAAAAGAGACTTATTTGAAATAGTTTTTATGGAATAAAAGCGGGAGTCATGCAGTAAAACAACTTTGAATAAAGAGAGTTACATGATTAGACAACAACAGATCAAACTTGGAGCCAAAATCAACTGAGCAATACTTAAAGAACACAGAACCAAAATAGAAGGAACAAACCTACACAGATGGGTGATAGGGATTGGGGACACATAGAGCACATGATGGTAAACACATAACAGGCAGAGGTCCACATAGATACTAATCATAAGCTCTTAAGGGATTTATGGGATTGGGGTACAACATGAACTTTAGAATTAACACAGAACCAAATACCTTTAGGGTACAAATTGTTTTGCCAAAGAGAGATTTATACTAAAACTAGTTAGACATAAAAGGGGATCGAGTCATATTGACTATAGATGATAAACACGTTGATCCTATGGGGTAGTATATAACTAACATAAAGAGATTAATTACATGTTGAACAACAGGAACTGAGGTAGAAACAAATCACGAACATGATGAACTGAAGAAGAAAAAAAAACATATTGTTTTTTAGACTTAAATTAAAATCAGGACATAGCAGTAAAGAAGACAATAAACACAAAAGTGAAGGGGCAGGAGAGCACAATAGTCAAGGCTTGTAGCCAGCTAACTTAGAATAATAGGAAGTAATATAGAAAGAGAGAGCAGAAAGTTTGAGTGTGAGAGAGAGATGTTTTTGAACTAAAGTGTTCGTATCTGTGCTAATGAAAGACCAAGGTATTTATAGTTGAAAAGTAGGTAGAAAATAAGGTAAAAATCAAAGTTCATAAGTTATTATAGGGACTCAGAATCAATCAGTATAAAATAAAGGTAAGTACTCACTTCAATTGAGGGGTTAACATCAAACGGTAATAAACATGTGACAAATATGGAAGGAAGTTTTATAAGGTCGAGCATAACGAATAAGGAAATATTTTTAGCATAGTACAAGTACATAACATGTAATAGAGGCTAGGTTCAACATATTTCAATCAAGGAACATACTTAAGAAATCAATTAACAACATAATTGACCATAGAATAAGGTTAGAAAATATTTTTGCAAGGTTAAAAATAAGTGGAGAGTGTCGTGCGAAATTAGTGAAGGATCAATCACAAAGACTCATGGATTCAAAAGAGAAAATAGCACTGATTTAGCGCAACTTTATGAGAACAAGCACATAGAAAGCAATATCAGAACCCTAAGATGTCGAGTAGGGAAAGAAATCATATAAAAATTAGGGATTCATGTAGAGCATAATTTAAATTAATCGAATAAACATGATACTGGCAAGAGAAATAAAGAATCAGAAACATTGATGAACAAAATAGGGTAAAATCACATAATAGGCAGGAATAATCATAATTAGAAACCTTAACAAAAAAACATAGGTTAAAATCACTGAATCACCGAAACATACAAATTAGTTGAACACATAATCAAAACGAACTCAGAATCACAGGCCAAACCCGAGAAACTTAGGGCTTTAACATAATAACTCGGATAAAAGGAGAAAACTAAAAATCAACGTTCAAACATGGTGAAAATCATAGAAAAATGCTAAAATCAGAAGGAAAAGCCATTTTGGAAAAGGGGTCAAGAAACCCTAGTTCGAAGACGAAGAGTCGTTTAGAAGAGATCGGAGAAATCCTTAAGAAAAGAGTAAAGATTACTGGAATAGACTCAGATCTTGTTACAGATCTTAGAGATCAAGAGTCAAAATCAAGCTTTCAGAGAGAGATACCAAAGAGAGAGAATTGGCTAAAAAATTACAGGTATAAGCGAAAATGATAGAATCTTACTCGGATAGCCTTGAATGGTAGGAAAATGACATGAAAAACCATGGGAGCTGAGTGAACCACCTTCTAGTTCCTTTGAGGATCTCAAGGCAGCAAAACCTGACGTAGGAGGGAGAGCCATGAGGCTGGGAGGGTGGTAAGAACACCATTATGACCGGCAAAGCGACGACCTGCGAGAGAGGTTAGGTTTAGCAGAGAGGAATTGAGAGAGATGAGAGATGTAAAGAGGAAGAGAATGAGAGAAAATGTGATGATGGTAATGAGGGTTTGGAGGGGATAGCCTTTTAGGTTAATTAGTAAGAATGGATTTGGTCCGTTGATTAAAATGGATCAACGGTCCAGATTAAACAGAAATTGGGTTGGGTAGAATAGTGGATTGGGCTTTGGGGTATTAGGCTAATTTAGTTAGGAATGGGGCTGGTTTAATTTAGGCTAGAATTGAAATGCAATAGACTATTAGTTAAATACCCAATCAAATTAATTAAAATAATTTGTAAAAATAGCTAATAATCACAAAAATGAATTTCATGTATAGAAAATAATTTTAAAAGGATTATTTAGTATTTTAAAATAAAAATGACTAAATTTTGGGTAAAGATGATATAAAATTATATGATTGGGCTATAATTGCAAACATGCCAATTTGGCTAATTATGAAATAATTTGGTTTAAATAGGACCATGAATAATAAATTAAATCAAGAAATGATTTTGAAATCATTTGTAATGCCATTTTGTAAATATTTATTAGAAATAAAATGATGGGTAAATTAATAAAAATATAGAAAAATTATGGAAAAATACCAATTGCTATTAATGCATGATTTTGAAGGTATATATGTAATTTTATTAATATTTTTTGAAAAAATTGGGTATCAACAGCTGCCGCTCTTTACCCAGGAAGGATGAAAGAGTTTTCGGGTAAAGAAATCATGGCTAATTTTGATCGGCAAGATGCTTTGAAAAACAGAGACCGGACTCCAGTCTTCGAGTTGCATACATATCCTTGGTTTTACATGAATCAAGCAATGTATATTTCTGGATTCATTGGCGAAGTATACAGATAAAGTCATTTCAAGAGCGGACGCAACATCTAGGGATGGGCAGATGACGGTTTATGGGAATGGTTAGGCTTGATATGGCTGCGAGTATTGGAATGTGATCACTCCTGTTGGGATTGCCATTGCTCTCCGAGTTACCTGCAATTAATAGTACCACAAATGTATATTGTACATAAATTTAAACATGATGCAAGCTCCCGTTAGACTATGAAAGTTGTCTTCAGACGGCTAGGGTTGGCGTCCTCATACCATGATGTCCCGGGCCATGAATTGTTTGATAATAGATTTGCAGGCCATGAAATGATGTTCTTGGGCCATGAGGATAGGGTCTCTAAACTATGACGCCTTTGTATAATGATATGAAAAATTGAGAGGGATCCTCAGGCCATTACATGATGTCTTCGGGCTATGAGGATGATGCCCTTAGACTATGATGTCTTTGGATAGATTGGCGATATTTCATCCCATGATATGAAATAACATCGTGTTAACAAAACAGGGCTTACTCTTGTGAAATGGAAGGCAGAGCCTAGCCCGATCGAAAATCAAATAAATACTACTCCCTCCGTTCCAGTTAATGTGAACCAATTTTCTTTTTGGTCCGTTCCAAAAAGAATGAACCCTTTCTATATTTGGAAACAATTTAGTTTAAACTTACAATTCTACCCTTAATGAATAGCTTTTATGATCCCACCAATACTCTGGGCCCATTTATAACTTATTTAGGACCACAAATTTCAAAAGTTTTTATTTTTTCTTAAACTCCGTACCCTGTCAAACATGTTCACATCATTTGGAACGGAGGGAGTACTAAAATAGAGCAATATTTATGCGAAAAGGGACAATGCTTAGTTCCATGCGAATGTGGATGCAAGGATTAGCCTCATGCAGTTATGGAGGCAAGGATTAGCCTCATGCAAATAGGGAGGCATGGATTAGCCTCATGCAATTACGGAGGCAAGGATTAGCCTCATGCAGGTGTGGAGGCAAGGATTAGCCTCATGCAGGTATGGAGGCAAGGATTAGCCTCATGCAAGTATGGAGGCAAGGATTAGCTTCTTGCAGGTATGGAGGCAAGGATTAGCCTCATGTAGGTGTGGAGGCAAGGATTAGCCTCATGTAGGTATGGAGGCAAGGGTTAGCCTCATGTAGAGAGCAAGTAGTAAGTAAGAGTAGCATATGTCTTAGCTGGAGATGTATATTTGTTGTTTGATGGCCTGGTTGATGGTAATCTTGTTGGGTGCATATATTTGTGGATGTTATCGTTATATTAGATGTACCTGTATTCAAAGAAAAATTATAAGTTATGTGAGGGGGAGGTTGCTTCGTGCTTCGTCTGCTGGCCTTGCTATGCTCCATTCTGGAGGCCTTTCGAGTTTCCCTGGGTAACACCCGACTATTACAGAAATATAGTTTTCAAAAATATGCAGTTATTGATAAAAATGGAGTCATATTAGAGACATAGTGAGTAATTTAGATGAACTAGTGACTACAACACATTCCAGAGACATTGCGGCTTCCTCACATCAGAATTTTCAAGGTCCTCCTCAAAATTATGCCTAGTTTAGTAGATGATCCTTCGGCTGTTTACGGGTAATGAGTCTTGTTGAAACTTCTTCGGAATTTTAAGAATCCTTCTCAAAATTCTGTCCTAGTTTCTAAAGCGATTACTGACCGTCTGACACATGTTGGCGTCAGCTGGACTTGCTCTGAAATTTTGAGGGTTCTCTTCAAAATTCTGCCCCAGTTTTTGATCTTGCGGGAAAATGGGAATTTTATTATGATATGACCAAATCAATGAGGCTGCCGAATCAGTTCAAGCGCAGTTTAATTACATCATATGATAAAAAATATAGATAATCTAAGCATAGTATCTCTTGACTGCTTCTTAGCCAAGACAAAACCATTCATGTGTGGGCCACAGGTCCCGGGGCATGCACATTCTCAAGTACCTTAGAAGCTTCCTTCATGTCGACACACCTTAGTAAACCCAAATCAGGAGTTCTTCTGTACAAGTTTCCTCCGCTGTGGAAGAAGTGATTTGACAATCTCCGGAGTGTGCATTTTTTAGTGTGATTCGCATGCTCCGAGTATTCTCCCTTTGAAAAAATACTCCTTGATAACATGGAACAAAGCCTTTCCATATGTTTTTTCCTTTACATGAGCACAATATGCCTACTAATTACGGATCCACACCGAAATGGGATCAATATAATTCTTATCTGAATGTTGTATCATAGACGAAAAAGTGGCCAATGCGTCGGCAAACTCATTCTGAATTCTGGGCACATGTCAGAATGCTATCTTTGTGAACCACTTTCTCAATTCCTACACATACTGCAGATATGGAAAGATCTTGGAATTCTTGGTGGCCCACTCTCCTTGTACCTTATGCACAAGCAAATCTGAATCACCGATCACCGGCAGCTCCTGAATGTTCATGTCAACTGCCATGTTGAGTCCTAGTATGCGGCTTCATACCTTTCCATGTTGTTGGTTCATGGAAATCTGAGTTTAGCAGATACCGGATAATATTGACCCATTTCTGATACCAAAACTGCTCCAATGCCTACTCCTTTAAAATTTGTAGCTCCATCGACGAACATCCTCCGACCGTCATATACTTCGGTAATGTCTTCTCCTACGAACAACACTTCTTCATTAGGAAAATATGTTTTCAAAGGTTCGTATACTCCTCCCACCAGATTTTCTGTAGGGTGATCTACCAATGCTTGTTCTTTGACCGCCTTTTGAGTTATGTAGATGATATCAAATTCACTTAGTAGTATCTGCCACTTAGCTAACTTCCCAGTCGGTATGGGGTTCTGAAATGTGTACTTCAGAGGGTCCATCTTGGATATGAGCTATGTGGAGTAGCCGCAGAAGTAGTGCCTCAATTTTTGAGTTGTCCAAGTCAAAGCATAACAAGTGCGTTCCAGCAGGGAGTACCGTGCATCGTGAGGTGTGAACTTCTTACTCAAGTAGTATATGGCTTGCTCTTTAATTCCTGTCTCGTCAGGTTGTCCCAAAACACATCCAAAGCTCCATCCAATACAGACAGATAGGGTAACAAAGGTCGTCCTGGTTCTGCCAGGACCAAAACTGGCAGTGTGGATTAGTACTCCTTGATTTTGTCAAAAGCTTTCTGACAATCCTCGGTCTATCTTGTTTTGGCATCTTTTCTTAGCATCTTGAAGATGGGTTCATATATGACTGTGGATTGTGCTATGAAGCGGCTGATATAGTTGAGACGTCCTAGGAAGCTCATCGCGTCCTTTTTGCTCTTGGGTGGTGGTAACACATGAATAAATTTAACTTTAGATGGATCCAACTCGATCCTTCAGCGACTGATGATGAATCCCAATAACTTTCATGTGGGAACCCTAAATGCACACTTTGCGGGGTTCAGTTTCTAGTTGTACCTCCTTAGCCTTTCAAAAAGCTTCCTCAAGTTTGATTTGTGATCTGCGGCCATCTTAGATTTGATAATGACGTCATCCACATATACCTCCATCTCCTTGTGTATCATATCATGTAAGATGGTTCTCATGGCTCTCATGTAAGTGGCCCTAGCATTCTTCAAACCGAATGGCATCATCCTGTAATAGTATACATCCTATGGTGTTATAAAAGCTGTCTTCTCTGCTTCTTCTTCATCCAACCAGATCAAGTGATAACCTACGAAGTTATCCACAAAGGATTGGAGTTCATGTTTGGCGGAGTTGTCAATTAATATGTGTATGTTCGGTAGTGGGAAGTCGTCCTTGGGACTTGCTCTATTTAAATCCCGATAGTCAACACATACTCTAACCTTCCCATCCTTTTTCGGAACTGGCACAATGTTAGCTAACAAAGTTGGATACTCAACCACCCTGAGAACTTTGGCTTTGATCTGCTTGGTAACCTCTTCCTTGATTTTCAAACTCATGTCTCGTTGGAACTTTTGTAAGTTTCTTCTTGACTGGTTGACACAGTGGATTAATAGGAAGCTTGTGAGCCACTATGGATGTGCTCAAATCGGTCTTGTCATCATATGGCCATGAAAAAATGTCCTCATACTCTTTTAGGAATCAAATGTACTCTTACTTCTCTATCAGTGACAAGTAAATGCTGATGCGAGTCTCCTTGACGGTCTCGGCGTCTCCCAAATTTACTGCTTCAGTTTTGTCCAGGTTGGACTTAGGTTTGTTCTCAAAATTCTCAACTTCCCTGACAATTTCCTCGAGTATCTCATCCTCTTCATCTCAAACACTATTCTCATGTTGCGTTGCCTCATTACATGTTATAGTCACTGGTTCATAAGGAAAAGTAATAATAATGATGTAGAAGGAAAAATATAAAAATAGTAATGAATAATGATAAAGAAGAGATGTATTTGATTAAAACTAAGAAAATCGTCCAGACAAAGCATGGCTCGATGAATCAAACATTTATTTGAAACAAGTAAATTTTAAAACAAAATTACTAGATATTTTAAATGCCTAGAACAACTATAGAAGTAAAATCTGCCAGGCTACCCAGAGACTCGGCAGGCTCGAGATGGTGTGGCGGTTGAGTTCTTGAAAATAACTCCCTTGTTCATGGTTTGAATAGTGAGTCCTTCTTCCTCCTCCTCCTCCTCTGTTATGGCACTGCAATCCATGTCTTTATCTTCTAAGAACAAATTCTTCAAACCAGCTAGTGCTTCATTTTCTGCGGTCCCCCATATCGTATCAGCTTGATGAAAAGCTTGTTCCAAACATGGCACTGGCTGCTCAAGAGCGTAATGTGGTCCATGCCATGGAGGCAACCAATTCCTATACTCTTGCCATGTATACTGGTATCCAAGCCCAAAGGTGGTACCATGATTTTTCGTCTGTATCAATTTAGTGATACCTTGGAGGTTCTTTCCCAACCCTTTGGTGGGTTCATATCCAGACCATGCCAATATGCTTTCTATTTTACTACTCCACCATTTGTCCTTCTCGACGGCGTCGACCCATTCGATATGATGATAGGTTTTCCTCGTAGCCTTCTTATATGTCTAATGGTCGGGATGGTTTGACTAGTGTAAATGGGGTTACTTCCATCTTTGTGAATCATCACCTCCTGACTACTCCATTCAAATTTCATGGCTTGATGTAGTGTTAAAGGTACGGCCCCAGCGGCATGGATCAATGGTCGACCCAAAAGAAGGGTATATGAGGCCGGTATGTTGAGTACCTAAAATTTGATGTCGAACCAAGTTGGCCCCATCTGTAAGAAAAGGTTTAGTTCCCCGTTTGTGGCCCTCTAGGACCCATCAAAAGCTTTCATATTCATGCTTCCTACACGTATTTCATGGAAAACTTTGCCCAACCTTTTCTGAGTGTTCAAAGGACAAATATATAGCTTGAACCTCCGTCAACTAGGACCCTGGCAATGAACTTATCTTCAAATTGCACCATAATATGCAATGCTCGATTGTGATTCAATCACTTCGGTGGCAGCTCATCTTCGTGGAAGATGATCTTCTGACTTTCCATTGGTTGCCCAACCATGTTAGCCATTTCTCCGCACGTGATGTTATTGGGTACATAAGCCTTGCTCAACACTTTCATTAAAACGTTCTTGTGTGCCTCTGAATTCTACAATAGTGACAAGATAAATATTTGAGCAGGGATTTTGTTCAGATAGTCAATAACAGAATACTCCTTTGCCTGTACTTTCCTTCACAGGTCATCTAGCTCAGTCTTAATGATAGGCTGCCTAGTAATGGCCTCCTTACTTAAACATCCCAAATGATTAGGTGTATAGATCCTTCCAATTCTAGTCATTCCTTGTGCAGCATCAGATTCCTCTACTTTGGCCTTCCCTTTTCGCCGAGCCTCAGCAACATAATCCAAGGTATTGCTTTTGAATCGAAGGGACGTGTGGTTGATACTGCCATTGTGAAAGGTGTGACCACTTCTACCTCAAATGGAGTGGGAGTGGCCGTAACCGGAGCCACCTCTACCTCGAATGTAACTGATACAGGTACTTTAACCTTGACTGGTGACTGAGTCTGTACCACAATAGGAGTAAGTGTGATTGTGACTTTAAAGTCATCACCTTCTCGAATAAGGCCAATCGACCCCTCAGGGTCCCATTCTTCGTTCGTCTCTATCACATGTACTCTATCACCTCTATGATCAGGGAGAGGGTTGTTAAGAAGATTAGGTGCAACTTCCTTTGCTTGTATGATCTTGTTGTCAATTAACGTTTGGATCTTATCCTTCAATGTACGGCACTCAATAGTGGTGTGCCCCTTTATACCGGAATGATACACAGAAGTCTTGTTTGGATTGACCCATTGGGATGGATTTTCTAATGCCACTATATGAACAAGAGTGATGTAATCTATGACTTTCAACCTTTTATACAGCTAGTCGATGGGCTCAGTAAAGGCAGTGTGTTGTCTAGGTGGTTTGCGTTCGAATTTGGGTCTTTGTCTTGGATAGTTTTGGCAAGCTGGTGGTAATTAGAAGTGGGATAGTTGGAAGTTATAGGTGTGATAGACAGAGGCTGGTTGGGAATATCTGGGAGATGCATGTTGATGTGTAGGCGATGATGCTTGGTATGTGGGTGGAGATATTGGATATGTGGGTAGAGGTGTTTGATATGTAGGCGGAGGTTTTGGGCTTTGAGCTACCGTTACTGTTCTAACAAGTTTCTTCTTTGATATGCCACCTGACTGTAATGCCTTATTTGTGGCCTGCAGTGCCTCGAAATTCATTGCCATCCCGCTCTTGATTCCTTCTTTGATTCTTTCTCCATGTTTGATAAATGTCAGAGGATTTGTGATTTTCAATAACAATCAACCTTTCATAATATTGCGGATCCTGTGCTCTGACGATGAATTTGTTCATCTGTTCTTCATCCAAAGATAGCCTGACCTTGGCCTCTTTCGACCTCCAACGAGTAGCATATTCATGGAAAGTCTCAATAGGTTTCTTTTTAATATTATGAATGTAAAAAACATCCGGTGCGTTCTCCATGTTGATCCTGAACCGGTCCATGAAATCTGATGCCATACTTACCCAGGTGGACCATTTCTTGGGATCTTGGCTGATATACCAGGACAAGGCTTCCCCAGTAAGATTCCTCATAAAGAGCTTCATCCGGATCTTTTCATCTTTCCCGACCCCGACAATCTTGTCATAATAGGTCCTTACATAAGCCATAGGATCACCTGTACCATCAAACATCTCGAACTTGGGAGGTTTTTACCCCTCAGGCAGTTCCATATATGGCTGTATGCACATGTCTTCATAGTTTAAACCTTCTATTCCTCTGTATCCTTCCATACCTTGAACTCGGCTAGTTAAATTCTTTAGCTTTTCAGCCATATTTTTAATGAGCAGGTCTCTCTCAAAGGATTTCGATGTATATAAGATTGGTTTGGTAGCGTGAGGTACAATTTCCACTTATACATGGTTGCTTTGATTGGTGCAAGGGACTTGGGTATAGTGATTGTCATTGGTGGAGTTTTGGGGATCAGAAATGGGTGGTGGTGTGTTTTGGGGAGTGTGGTAAATGGTGGTTGGTGGGTAATGAATTGGTTTATGGTGGAGTTGCAGTGGGGCTGGTGTTGGTAATGAGTTGGGATTCTGGGGTGGAGTTGCGTATTGATTTGGTGCGGGAGGGTTTTGTAGATGTTGGTTTTTCATGCTTTGAGAAGGTACTGGGTTCTTAGTGTTCTGTTGGTTGATCTCAGGGATATTCAGGGCGAGTGACAAGTTTGCCAAGTTGCAAACCTGCTCAAGTTCTCCTTGCAGTTCTAGTATCTTTTGTTCTAGTCTCAAAACTAGATCATTTGGGCCAGAGTACTACGACCATCTGAGGTTCCCACGTTCTCAATATTCTCCTTTCAGATACTACTTAAGTTATCCATTTTTGCTTTTCCTCTGCCTTTTGTGTCGCTTGGAGGAGGAGGAGGCGCAGGGCCTCTAGATCTGGTATGATACAGTGATGAGGCTAGTATGAGTGAACCAACCTAAGGGGATGAGAATAATCAAAAAATAAGGAAAAACAAAAGGTAACAAGTCAGTAAGGATTCTGAAATGTTTGCAGTATTTAAATACATATTGCAAAAATGTAAATTCGCGTCTTAATTTGCGGAGTCTCGTTATGCCCGAGGTAGGCCTAGTGACAAATAGATTTGGAGAACCTTAAATGAAAACAAATGCTTCATGTCATAACATAAATATTGATGAATCTCAAAATGACACCAAGATAAAAGAAAATAAGTCACTACTAGCACTTGGCCTTATTATATTTTTAGGAAAACTAATAAATCTAGCCTATATAGTTCCAGAAGGACCTTCCACAGGGTGAATGCTTTGGTCGATCAAATCCCCCAGTTTGCATAGGTTCATCAGTAAGTATGCCTTTGCCAAATGTCCTCCTTCATTTCCCTTAGCGTTCTGGCAGTTAATGACACTCTTCCTCACTTTTCCTTCCAATTCCATCAGACTGTTTTCTAGATATTCCAGCTTTTTGCTAGATTTCATGGCCCTCTCTTTCCATTCATTGATTTGGTCTCTTGATGGAAGATCCCTCCACCAGTCTAGCAAGAGTGAGGATATACTAACCATACCGAATTTGGGGACCTCGTGTGTGATGACCCGACCCGTTGTCTCATGTGTTTCCATCCCGTTTTCCCCGTTTATTGCTTCTTCATGATTTATTATACGTGTTGTATGAGTTTGAGTTGATTCGGATTGGATTTGGTAGGAAATGGGGCAATTAGTCTCTTTAAGGGAAGGTTGGTTTGGAAAAGTCAACTGGAATATGAGTTATGAGTTAGAGGGCTCGGATGTAATTTCCAACAATTCAGTTAGCTTCGGGGGATGATTTGAGGCTTAGGAGCGCAATCGGAAGTAATTTTGGAGGTTCGGTGTAGAATTAGGCTTGAATTGGCGAAGTTAGTATTTTGGCGATATCCGTTTGATAGGTGAGATTTTGATCCGAGGGTCGAAACGGAATTCCAAGAGTTGCAGTAGCTTCGTTAGGTGATTTTTGATGTGTTTGCAAACTTTCAGTTGAATCGGCGGTGGTTAGGTCGGGTTTTTGATCGAATGTGAGTTTCGGAAGAATTTGATAAACTTAGGCTTTGATTTGGTGAAATTTGATAATTTTGATGTTAGCGGTATTGTTTTGATGGTTCGAGAAAGTTTGAATAAGGTAATAGATCATATCTGTACTTTTGGTTGAGGTCCCGGGGGCCTCGGGGTGAATTCGGATAGCTAACGGATAGTTTCGAGGAGTTGAGAAGTTGCAGATTTTCACCCCAGTTGCAGGCCAATTTTGGCCTTCGCGTTCGCGAGGCATAAGCTGCGTTCGCATAGGTCTGAGGCTGTTGGTCTTTGCATTTGCGGTTGGGACCCCGCGTTCACGTAGAGGGAGTTTGGGGGCCCCTAGTCATTGCTCTTCGCGTTCGCGACCAGGGGTACGCATTCGCGTAGTTGGGCAAGGCAGAGCATCGCGTTCGCGGGACGGGCTCTGAGTCCGCGTAGAGTAAAAGTGGCCCAGTGGATTTTTGGCCATCGCAAACACGAGAGGGCCATCGCGTTCGCGAAGAAGGATTCGTCAGCTGGGCAGAAGGGTTTTAATAATATTTCATCCGCGAGCCAAGTTTATTTTCCATCATTGCTAAGTGACCTTGGGAGCTTTTGACGATATTTTAAGAGGGTTTTGACTGGGAATCAATTGGAGGTAAGTCCTATGGCCTAGAAACATCATCTAATTGTGATTTCAACACCTAAATTCATGGAATTTGATTAATAAGGGAAGAACTAGGGCTTGGATTTTTGAATGAGAAATTGGGATTTGAGGGAGCATTTGGACTCCGATTTTGGTAAATTTTACATGTATAGACTCATGGCGAGATAAGGAACATTTTGGTGTAAAAATTTCTGACTTTCGAGAAGTGGTCCAGGGGCTCGGGTTTTGCAAATTTCATGTTTTTTGGTATTTTGCGAGTCTTTTCGATTAGGTTATTTTCCCTTAGCCTACTGTAATGTATTCGTTGTGGTTTTGGCCAGATTCGACGCACGAGGAGGTCGATTTGAGAGGAAAGGGCACTGCGAGGTAGTCTTTGGCTTGCTAGAGGTGAGTAATAGATGTAAATGCTGCTTTGAGGGTTTAAAACCCCGAATTTTCACATCGTAACGCTATATTGAGGCGTGACAAGCATTGCACGATGAGTGTGGGGTCGTTTACTTTTGGAGATTGAGACTTGGTCTATCCCGAGTGTTAATTTCTATTATATTGGCGATTGAGATGCATACTTTATCACTGTGAATTGGGCTTATTACCGTGTTTGGGGCCTTGTGCCGACCTGTAGAATCCTTAGGGGATCCTTATGTGTTTTTCCTCACTTGTGTGCATAACATATACTCTCAGTCATGCTTTCAACCGTTAAAAACAATATAATAACTGTTTTTATACATGAATATTAAATGGAAAAGTATATGAGGGCTGAGATCCCTGTAGTATGTCATGCCCGATTGGCTGTGAACTTATTTGACTGAGATGGGTCGAGGACCCGATAGTGAGGATGTTTCCCTTTGATATGGAT
>MU766942.1:41215-65526 GCA_026770625.1 Nicotiana glauca
CCCCCCCCCCCCAAATTTAAAACATAATTTCAATGGGAAAAGTTAGGGATTTTACTTGTAGGGAAAGGGGTATGAAGATAAGCTTGAATTTTCCCGACCCGGACAGCTTTGAAGGACAAGATTTTGGAGAAGATGAGCTTCTCTCTCAAGACCCTCCCTTCCTCTCTCTTAATTTGATCAGAATGTCGTTAAAATAAGGAGGGCTGGGGTGTTTTATTAAAAAGGGGGTCGGGTTTCAAAATTGGGAAAAATAGAAGCCCGGCAAGATCTGCGGTCGCATTCTGCGATCGCAGAACTGAAATGCGGTCCGCAGAGTGGACCATAGAAATGCCCTCAAAACTCTGAAGGTCTGTTCCGGTATGCGGCAGGAATGCGGTCTGCATATTGATTATGCGGTCGCATAATGGACCGCATTTTCAACATCAATTTTGACCAATCTACTGTTTCACTATGCGGCAGGAATGCAACCCGCATATTGATTATGCAGTCGCATAATGGACCGCATTTTCAATATCAATTTTGACCAATCTACTGTTTCACTATGCAGCAGGAATGCGGTCTGTATAGTTAATCTGCAACCACATTATTGACCGTATAAATGACAATCTCTGGAAACTTGATTCTTTTGATTTTTAAAAGAAGAATTCTACACATTCCCAAGACATGTTCAGAGCCGACACCACAAGTTACTAGGTTTTGAGTTCAAAAATTTTACGGGGTTTCATATTTTGATGTTAGCGGTAATGTTTTGATGGTTCGATCAAGTTTGAATAAGGTAATAGATCATATCTGTACTTTTGGTTGAGGTCCCGGGGGCCTCGGGATGAATTCAGATAGCTAACGGAGAATTTCGAGGAGTTGCAGATTTTTCACAGCAGTTGTAGGCCAATTTTGGCCTTCGCGTTCGCGAGGCATAGGCCGCATTCGCGTAGGTCTGAGGCCGTTGATCTTCGCGTTTGCGGTTAGGACCCCGCGTTCGCGTAGAGGGAGTTTGGGGACCCCTGGTCATTGCTCTTCGCGTTCGCGACCAGGGGTACGCGTTCGTGTAGTTGTGTCAGGCAGAGCATCGCGTTCGTAGGATGGGCTCCGCGTCCGCGTAGAGTACAAGTGGCCCAATGGATTTTTGGCCATCGCGAACGCGAGAGGGCCATCACGTTCGCGAAGAAGGATTCGTCAGCTGGGCAGAAGGGTTTTAATAATATTTCATCCGCGAGCCAAGTTTATTTTCCACCATTGTTAAGCGACCTTGGGAGCTTTTGACAATATTTTAAGAGGGTTTTGACTGGGAATCAATTGAATGTAAGTCCTATGGCCTAGAAACATCATCTAATTGTGATTTCAACACCTAAATTCATGCAATTTGATTAAAAAGGGAAGAACTAGGGCTTGGGTTTTTAATGAGAAATTGGGATTTGAGGGAGCACTTGGACTCCGATTTTGGTAAATTTTACATGTATAGACTCATGGAGAGATAAGGAACATTTTGGTGTAAAAATTTCTGACTTTTGAGAAGTGGGCCCGGAGCTCGGGTTTTGCAAATTTCGTGATTTTTGGGTTTTTTTTGAGTGTTTTCGATTGGGTTATTTTCCCTTAGGCTATTGTAATGTATTCATTGTGGTTTTGGCCAGATTCGACGCGCGACGAGGTTGATTTGAGTGGAAAGGGCATTGTGAGCTAGTCTTTGGCTGGCTAGAGGTGAGTAATAGATGTAAATGCTGCTCTGAGGGTTTGAAACCCCGGACTTTTACATCGTAACGCTATATTAAGGCATGACATGCATTCCATAATGATTGAGGGGTCGTTTACTGTTGGGGATTGAGACTTGGTCCATCCCGAGTGTTAATTTCTATTATATTGGCGATTGAGACGCATCCTTTATCACTGTGAATTAGGTTTATTGCCGTGTTTGGGGTCTTGTACCGACCTGTAGAATCCTTAGGGGATACTTATGTGCTTTTCCTCACTTGTGCGCATAACATATACTCTCAATCATGCTTTCAACTGTTAAAAACAATATAATAACTATGTTTATACATGAATATTAAATGGAAAAAGATATGAGGGCTGAGATCCCTATAGTATGTCATGCCCGATTGGCTGTGAACTTATTTGACTGAGATGGGTCGAGGACCCGATAGTGAGGATGTTTCCCTTTGATATGGATCGGGTTGCACACCGCATCGATGATATATATATATATATATATATATATATATATATATATATATTGATATTGAGGCCAAGAGCCTGTTTAATGCCATGATATGGCTGATATTGCGCTTGGGCTGTAGGAGCCCCTCCGGAGTCTGTATACACCCCCAGTGAGCACCGTCGATGTTAAATAAGTGGAGTGGGATGCACGCTGCAATGGGTACTAGAGTGTACTGTTATATGTGTTGCATCTTTTCATGCATTAGTCCTTGACTGTATTACTTGTTGGTTACCATTTCACTGATATTGATCTAAACTGCTAGATATAGATTAGTTTGTGCATTTTTTGCGTTTTCTTACTTTCAGACTGTAGTTATGTCTATTACTGACTGGGTCGGAGTACTCACTTTACTCCCTGCACCTTGTGTGCAGATCCAGGGCATTCACAGGCTGAGTGAGCTTTGACCAGCTTTCCAAAGTTCTTATTCCGGGAGTATTTGAGGTAGCTGCAGGGCTTTCGCAGCCGTTGATTCTCCCTTCTATCCCTATCCTTTTATTTCCGCATTATCAGCTTTTAGGCAGACTTTGTAGTAGGATGTTACTCTGTATTTTAGAGGCTCATGTTCGTGACCCCGAGTCCATGATGGGCTGTATTGGTATTTGTTAGATTTTTTCCACATTATTATCAGTATTTTAGGCCTTGACTTAAATGACATTTATCTTCATCTATTTAATTAATGGGGTTATTGTTATAAATGGTCGGTCTTGCCTAGTAGTATGCTGGGCGCTATCATGACAGGGTTGGGGTCGTGACATCGTGCCTCATTTTCTGCAAAACAAAGGGGTTAGGCCTCTCTCCCCCACCAGACTCGACTATTTATATATTTATGATCATCATACCGGCATTTAGTTCTCCAAATTAATGCACAAAACATGGTTGTGTCAGTTGGGATTCTAGAAAACCCGATGGACTTTTGGATAAGGCTTATCTTAAAGGATCATTATGTGGAAAACATATTGATCCGACTAGGTTTGACCATGGTGCATGCATAATTTGACTAGAGTAAGGCTATTATGGGGTTTTAGACTGGTACCCTCAAGCGGACAACTTGAGGGGGGAAGGCACGTAACCGCCGACTGCACTGCTGATCGATTGATTTTACCGCAAATAAGCCTTTCCGAATTTAAGGGTAACAAATAGGAAGAGTGTAACCACTTACTAACCGTTGCTATAGGATCTGATACGCATGAGTGAAATATGATGTGGAGCATGATTTAGCAACAATTAATAACATTTAGTCAAGTATTTGCACGTAGGAAAAATACAATATTTATATAATTGAAAGACAATCACTGGAAAAAGAAAACAAAGAGACACATTAGTTTTAGGGATAAAGAATCATAAATTCTTAAAAGAAAACGAACAGTTAAATTAAAATAAGTGGAAAATGGTACGGGATAAAGCATGCTTGGACTAATTCATAAAAATAAGTTCGTAATAGTAATAGCCTAAAGGTATCCCCAGTAGAGTCTCCATGCTATCGTGCCCCCTTTTTCCGTCCCCTTTTTATTGGAAAGAAGGTCCGGGTTTCAACATTCATGGGGGTAATAACTCATTTCCTTTTTGAATTTGGGTGTTTGAAGAGTCTCCATCTAACGGATTATGGTGCGTTGGGTCACCTAGAGCGATTAACTATTGGATTGGTTTGCATTATCAGAGATTTAGGGTCTCCAAATAACCTTGAGGGGAAGGTGTTAGTCACCCCTCTCAGTCAACATCTGTGGGTCCCGGCCGAACTTATACTTGTGAATTATTCCTTTAATAAATAAGTAGTTGAAACACATAATTGCAAATAAAGCATATAGGATATTGTATGACTTCAAATAATAAGACAAAGAATTTGAACAAGTTGTGTACATATAGAGAAGTGAAATTTGTAGGCAAAAGGAATTTGGGAAAGGTGGGGTCCTAGGTTGGTTAGCCTACAGGATCACCCCATGCAATGCCTGGTAAACACTCCTCAACGAGGGACTATATGTGAAATTAACGCGTAGTCATCATCTCCATATCTACCCATTCCCACCCTTTAGCAACTATTTAAGTGAGTGTTATTTAAAGTCCTCTATGCATGCTGTTACCCGTCCTTTCTTAATGGTCCTAGAAAAAATTAGGACCTCTACCTATAGGTAGTTCTAGACAGACGCCTAAGGTTTAAAAGGAGAAAATACTAGGCGATAGGTGTAAAGCCCCGTGAAAACTTGTACTCAAAAAGCTAGTAGCCCGAAGTGTCAAGTCCCGAATATATGTTAGGAATGTATAAAATTCTTCGAGATGAGATTGCTAGCCGCGGTTCGGACCCTTTGTACTGATTATGCATTTGAAAATCAGAGTAAACGTTTTTCCAAAAAAGGGGCGAAATGCGGTCCAGATTGCGGTCACAGATCAAGTATGCGGACCGCATTTCTGCCGCAGATAGAGTCAGGGGTTTGGTTAAAATCAAGGTCAAAATACGGTCCATTATGCGACCGCATAACTGATATGCGGACTGCATTTTGCACCGCAGAGTGAGTCAATGGATCAGTCAATTTGAGGTAAAAAATACGGTCTATTATGCGACCGCAAATCATGTATACGGACCGCATTTTCGCCGCATACCGAAACAGTGAAAAAAGGTTTTTGGAACACATTTTGTGGTCCATTATGCGGACCACATTTTGTATCTGCGATCGTAGAATGCGACCGCAGACCCGACTCGAACTCCAAATTTTCTAAATTTTAAACTCGACCCCCTTTTCAATAAAACACCCTAACCCCTCTTTTTAATCACTTTACTCAACAAAATAAGAGAGAGGGAAGAGAGGGTTCTTGAGAGAGAAAGTTCATCTTCCTTAATTTGATTTTCCAAAGTCACCCAGGCACGAAAATTTTTGAGTATTATCTTCATCACCATTCTTGCAGGTAAAATCCCCAACCATTTTTCATTGATTTTTAGATTTTAATAAAAAAAGAGATTCTTATGAATTGATTCTTGGTAATAGGGGTCGAAACACTCATGCGTGTCTATTAAAACCTAAAATCTAGTAAGAGTAATTGGGTGGGAGTAAAGAATTGTGTAAAGGAGGGTTGATAACGTAAATGTGCTCGGGTAGTGATTGTGAACTTTGATGCTAAGAAATATGTATTAATTTATGCACTTGATTGACGTTGCCAGACTTTTTGGTAAAGTTGGAAGTAGATATTAAAAGGGAATTCGGCTCCAGGTATGTATGGCTAACTTTGACCTTTGTAAAATTCCCTTGTTTGGTGTACAAATGTTTGGTATGTGATATCTACGTGGATTAATTATGAAATTCATGTGATTGGTACGATTGTGAATGTGATATGTGGTAAGAGTTGAGGAACAAATGATGGAAGGAAATCGTAAATGATGCAACTGGAATAACTGTGATAGCAACATCTATGGCTTATTGTGGGCAATTATCGTTGTGACGTAAAAAACATGTGAGTTGTTGAATATGATGGAAATAGTATTGATGGTTATGGGAATACTTGTAAATTATTGTTGTTACTTCTTAATAAGTGTTGTTGTTGATCTTCGTGAATTGTTCATTGTTGTCATGTTGTTTGTGAATTGTAACTGTACGGTGAGATCGGGTTGCGTACCACAACACGAAGTTATAAGGTGTGGGTTGTGGTGATAAGGTGTGGGTTCGGACCCTTGGTAATGATCCAAGCTCTTAAAAATCAAGAATAAAAAATTTTCCAAAAAATTGCCACTATGCGCTCCAGAATGCGATCGCAGATCAGGTATGCGGACCGCATTTCTACCGCAGACTTAACCAGTGAGTTAGTCGAAATTGAAGTCGAGAATGAGGTCTATTATGCGATCGCATAATCAATATGCGGACCACATAATCGTCGCATAAATTCCTCAAGGATTTGTGAAGGTCAATTCTGCGGTGCATTATGCGATCGCAGAACAGAAATGCGGACCGCATTTCTGTCGCAAACCCAGTCAGAGAAGTCAGATTTTAGGAGCACTTATACGGTCCATTATGCGGACCGCATATCCACTCTGCGATCGCAGAGTGCGACCGCAGACCCGACTCTACTCTATATTTTCTAATTTTTTAACTCGATCTCTTCTTCAATAAAACACCCCAACCCTTCATTTTTACACATTTTTTGGATAAAACTAGAGAGAAGGAAGAAAGGGTTCTTGAGAGAGAAAGTCTCATCCTCATCAATTGATTTTCCAAAGTCATCCAAGCCCGGAAAATTCCAACTACTTGTCTTCATCTCCACTCTTGTAGGTAAAATCCCCAACCCTTTTTTCATTGATTTTCAAATTTAAATAAAAGGGGGGATTCTCATGAATTGATCCTTGAAAATGGAAGTTTAAATACTCATGCATGTCTATTAAAACCTAAAATCTAGTAAGAGAAATTAGGTGGGAGTAAAGAATAATGTAAAGGAGGGATTATAACCTAAATATGTTCGGGTAGTGATTGTGAACTTTGGTTCTGAGAAATATGTATTAATCTGTGCACTAGATTGACGTTGCCAGGCTTTTTGGTAAAGTTGGAATTAGATATTAAAAGGGAATTCGGCTCCAGGTATGTATGGCTAACCTTGATCTTTGTAGAATCACCTTGTGTGGTGTACGAATGTTTGGTATGTGATATCTGTCGTGGCTTATTCATGAAATTATTGCTATTGTGCTTGTAGTAAGAATTGAGGAACAAATGACGAAAGAAAATCGTAAATGATGCAACTGGAATAACTGTGATAACCACATCTATGCCTTATTGTGGGCAATTGTCGTTGTGATGTAAAACACATGTGAGTCGTTGGATATGACGGAAACTAATATTGATGGCTATGGTAATACTTGTAAATTGTTGATGTTATTTCTTAAGATGTGTTGTTTGTTGATCTTTGTCAATTGATGATTGTTGTTGTGTTGATTGGTGAATTGTAACTGTACGGTGGGATCGGGTTGTGCACCGCAACACAAAGTTATAAGGTGCGGGTTGTAGTGATAAGGGTGGCCGTGGTAATAAGGGTGAAGAGTGATCAAAATCACTATTGAAATAATCATTTGAGCAAATTGTGAAATCATTGGTGTGAAATTGTGGAAGGGGGAAGCATGAGAGATTGAAAACTTGTTTGGCTTGATTGTTCCTTTGCTTGTGCATTTGATTGTTGTTTCTATTACCGTTACCTACTTATATATGGCTTGAGTTTACTTGGAGCAAGTTTGTTCATACATACAAGTAAAATTCAAGTGTACTGACGTCCCTTTTGCCTGGTGCGCTACATTCGTGTTATGATTGTAGGTGGAACCATAGCAGGTACTCCAGTGCATCGACCGTAGCTCGTCATCCCTTCCCGTCAGCTAAATTGGTGCGCCCCTTTCCTTTCGGGGCCCAACGTGGCTCATGCCGCTTCTGTTTTGGGATCTATTTTGATATTTGTATAAGGTATAGCCGGAGCCTTGTTACCGGCAAGTACGTTATTACACCTTTTTCGTGTTTAGAGGCTCTGTAGACACGAAATGTGGGTCATGAACTTATGCAATATGTATCTTGCATGTTGGGCTATGTAAAGTGTAAACCACGCTAAGAATCATGTACTATATGTATTCTTTGTAATAAAAAGTGTTTTGATTGTAAATGGGTATTTCTCTTGGCTGATAATTAATAAAAAAAATACGGTGTAACACGTGGTGTAGGAGAGGCACCCAGGTCCGCTTGACTAGGGCTACCCGGTTGAGCGCCGGTCATGTCCCTCGGATTCAGGGCCTGACAATTTAAATCCTTAAGTTGTCAAATTTTAATATGGCGACAATGGATCTTACGCTGTTTGGTCATTGAGACCTTTTAGCGTATGGACTAGAGGCTTGTTTAGCTAGCGATGATGGCTCTTTCGCTTTTGCCCGTGGGCTTTTTGTAGGCTTTGTTTTCCTCTCATTAAGGTATTTTGAAATAATTTTGCCTGACCCGTCGTTGGTTTCATAGGAACCTCGATTTCAAGTCGTTTTCGGCGATGGTTTGACCACCTCAAAAGGTTCGGGTGATTTGATAAGCCGCAGAAGCGGCTATCAACCGCAAAAACGGTATCCGCAGAAACAGAAATAGCACCGCTGAAGCGAAAAGTGCTGAAGGCAGAAGGGTTATTTTAAAAGTCGGATTTTGTTCATTTCACTCATTTCTCCTACTTCATTTGGCAATTTTTGGAGGGTTCAAGAAAGGATCTTCATCAACCATGCTAAGGTGAGTTTTTCCCACCCATTATGAGCTAACTACGTTGATTATGTATGGATTTAGGCATGAAAATTAGTGTAAAAAATTGGGGTTTGGGTGTAAAACCTAGAAAATCATATTCTTTGAATTTATCCACGAATTGAGTATGGAATTAAGAGAAAATAATATATTTGAGTTCCTAAGGTTATGGGTAAACTTTATCTTCGAAAAGTTTAGGATTCCGGGCATGTTGGCCCAAGGGTGTTTTGGCCAACTTTCCAATCGGGGTTAGGAATTTCTATAAATTAGTTCATAATGGATATTGGATCATATATTAATGGATTTGCGTAACCATTGGCTAGTCTGGAGCGTGGCACATCAATTGGAGTCTTCGAAAGAATGTAGAATGCCGGTTGTGGATCCTCGGAGCGAGGTGAGTCTCCTTTCTAATCTTGTGAGGGGGAATTTACCCCATAGGTGAAGTAATTGATTATGATCTCCTATTTGTGGGGGATACATACGCACGAGGTGACGAGAATCCGTACGTAGCTACTATTATGCTATTGTCCGGGTAGTTAGGACCCAAAAGCATGTGTACGTGGATTAATTGTGAACACATTGGTAGCTTGAATTGCTTACTCACGTCGAATTAGTAAGTAAATTTCTAAAAGAATTAAACTTCATTTCTTAAATTGTTAAAGGAGAATTGGTTTCATTTGAATAAATATTCCCCGATAAGTTTTTATTTGACTGATTGGGCATGTACATTATGTGTGCCTGCGTCGCATGGATGATACGCGAGCAAGATATGTGTTTAATTATGGAACGGGCCGAATGCCTCAGTGATAATAGATGCATATATGGTTCGTGCCGCTCGACCCTCGGCAGTGCACAATTTACATTCTGTTGGAACGGGCCATCAACCTCGACATGATTTGCGCATGTTTATCTGTTACTTGGAAATTTGTAAATATGGAATTGTCCCTATGTGGTTTGATATAAACTGATAAGATAATAAAGAACAGACTTTAGAAGCCCTTTATTTATTGTTGAAGGTGTTTACCTGTTAGCTGGCTTTACAATCAGAACTTTTATACAAATCTATGATTATTCTCGCACTTATAGAATATTGCTAATTGACCTCTAGTGAGTGTCGGAGTTGGCCATCTCATCTCTACCCCTTCGGGATTAGGCAGGATACTCACTGAGTACACGTTGATTACGTACTCGTACTACACTTCTGTGCATTTTTGGTGCACATGCATATATACACCTCTAGCAGCCTATTGGGTGTAGCAGCATTGACGACGCTGGGACTAGGTGAGCTACATCTTTGAGGCGACCGCAGCTAGAGTAGTTCCTTCCAATGTACTGTATTTACTTTTCGCCCATTATATTCGAGGCGGATGTTGTATTTTATTTCTCTTATCAGTAGTCGCTCATGTACTTGTGACACCGGGTTTATGGGAGGGTTTACAATGGATTTGTTCTAACTGTTATTATTTAAATTCAAATTCGAGTAGTGAACTTTTATTATAAAAATGAAAGGAAAAACCTTAGATTTTCAAAAGTTTAAAAGAGGAATTAATTGATGAGTTAGTTGGCTGTCCTGATAGAGGTTTCCGGTGCCACCACGACCCTTAGTGGATTTGGGTCGTGACAATATGGTAACAGAGCACTAGGTTCCCGTCAGTCTCATGAGTCATGAGAAAGTCTAGTAGAGTCTCGCAGATCAGCACAGAGACGTCTATACTTATCCTCGGGAGGCTACATGACTGTTAGGAGTACTTCCCTTCTTTATTTCCTTATCGTGCGGTTCAATTCCTTTGAGGCTTATGCCTTTGATTTCTTCCTACTCAATCTTACGCAACGCGAGCGCTTGTCATAAATCGAAAATTGAAGTATTGTAATGGCACCACAAATGTTGTGCGGGATAATTTTTCCCGGTATAGTTGATTGGACTACTATAGTCGCACTTTGGAAGGTTATTCTAATATTTCAGCTCAGTAATAGAACTTCTGAGAGCCTTGAGGCTAGGCACAGGTTGCCATGATGCTCATGAGCGATTATTCCACAGTGTTGTTGTGATGGTAGGGTGTTTGCCCACGTGTCGGGGCAGTGAATGAATTGAAGGGAGGTTTACTCAGTGTGTAATAAAAAGGATTTAGCATTTTATTCCCAGTAGGGGAAAGTCAATCGAACTAAGAATTGTCAGATGTGGACTAGTGGAAGTAATAAAATGTGGTAATTACAAGCGTGAAGGAGATCTCTACTCTATTGAGGTGTTGTGGTCCGAATTGGACATATTAAGCTTATCAGTGTTATGATCTTCTATGATTTGCCATTGGGGAATGATATTGTGAAATAGTATCGGAGATGCAACTATCAGATATCGCAGGGTGTAGTGGTCTTGGATTGAATCAGTGTTTCGATGTTGACAGTTCGATAAAGACAACATTCGAAAAGGTTTGGGATTAATAGCAAATCGTGGAATCAAGTACTATGAACATAAATTTTATTAAGGCAACGACTGAGCAGCAAAGGATGAGGAGGACATATGGGAAGTGTCCGACAGAGTTTTAAACTTCTAAAAGGCCAGGCTTAGGGAGCGCAGGCAGAGCAGCCAATTAAAGGAGTGAGTTTGCCCAAAGTGGGAGAGTGGCGGGGCTGTATAGGGCCCGGTAGTAGGATGACTACGCGCCTAAGGATAGTTTGGAAGGATCTGGGATTTTAGCGACGGGCAATGGAAGTCGGTAGATTAATTCGAAGCATGGTGTTGTTATGCGGCAGGAGATTGGATATGACGAAAAGGAGCTGCATGAAGTGAAGAGAGACGTAGCATGACCTTGAAGTGAAGGGATGTTGTCGCACAATCAATGGATGTCCAAGAGGGGTGAATGGACTCGTGTAGCTGGAGAGTGAGCTTGGACTCAGGATAGGTTATTAATGTCATAGTGATTGTGCCCCGTATAGCAGCGTTGGAAGATGCCGGGAGATGGTTTCCACAGGTGGGGTATCCCTGTGAGCAGGTTAGCAGTCGCGTGGTTGTCGAGGCTTCTGTGAAGTGTTCTACCAGATATTCAGCAAAAGGGAATTGTTGTCTGAATGGCGTTAATGGTTTAGAGGATCCAATTGGTTTTCTACGGTAAGATATCGAGAAGGCTGGCGATTGATTGCACAAGGTTATGTCAACAAGAGGTTTAGAATAATAGTGAACTCCAGAGTATTGGTAATTATGGCTTCAAGCTAAGTGGGAGAGTCCCACCGCTTATGATTTGGGTTTCATGGTTAGCTACTTGCGAGGTTTCCAGTTATTAATATCTTTGTGGGTTATCTCAGCTGTGGAAAAGGACCATAAGTGGTAATTTGAGCAAATGAATTGTTGGAGGCATGCTATGGTTGGCCTTATTGGCTCATGTTCAGAATTGGAGAAAGGTTCAGGATTTATACCTTGTATAGATACAGGTTTTGGAGAAAGTGATTTTGCCGGGTGACTCATCAAGAAGGTATTCATGTGCAATGAGATTTATGGAGCTGAGTATATTCGGGACCAAGTCAGAGCGAATGGCTCTCAGTAACGGTCCTAATGGATTCAAAATAAGTAAAGTATGGTGCTTAATGATTTCGAGCCTATAAGTACAATTAAGAATCAAGCTTGGAAAACAGCTTATGAGAAGTGGCACAGAATGTTCTGTGATGGTTGGCTTGTGATGTATCAATTGGGAAGTACGAAATGGTCTGTAGGGGTCTATACGGCATGGTCTCGCGATTCAAGGTTACTCGGGATGAGTGTAGATGGAGTATGATATGTGAAGAAGAGAGTCAGTATTATTTCCAAAGCACTCAAGGATAAATTGGAAGAAAAGGGATTGATTAGCCATAGTCGGCTTTGGGCATGTTGGGATTTGAGGACAGTTCATCCAGCGTGATTAAGTTATGCGTATGATTTGTGGCGGTGCGATGCGGTCTCCTGGTCGCCGTAATGGGTTTCATTCAGAAGCCTTCTATTGTTATGGCTTGTTACGTGGGAAAATAGATTCCAGAAATGGTTATGGTGGCTTGGACCACTACTTGCAGATTTGAATATTCTACCATTATGGGAATTTATTTGTGTGTTGCTATGGTTCTCCTGAAGTGAGTAAAGTGCAAAAATCTTATATGATAAATTGTTAAAATATTAATGGCTTCGGGGTTATGATGAAAATCGTGTTCTATCGTATGTTGGCACATTGGGTGCAGTGAGTAGCATGGGAATTTGAAGTAAGGATCAATGTTGCAGCTTGGGCTGGCAAGGATATCACGGGCTCGGATGAGCAAATAATTGGTTGAATGATTAAAGTAAATTGGTATTGTCTTCAGTGTCACTTGAGATCGATGTGTTGAGGAAGAGGTTTCGCATCCTGGTTAAGGATTCTGGATCGCTTTTCAGCGTTAGTGCGTCCAATGGTTTAGATGTGTGGACCTGTTATGTATTTCGGAAGATTGTGGGAGCGTGTCCCATGGGAAGATTGTATAAGTGTGACATGTAGTCACTTGATTGGCTAAAGATTTAAACCAAGTATGAGGATTGTGGTAATATCATTAATTTGAGAATTTATGCCTGGAGGGCACTTTGTGTATTAGGTTATGAACCGAGGACGTTTGCTCCGGTTATGACGTTTGTTCTTGTGTGTTATGAGAAAAAGGAAATTAGTATGGACCTTTGAAAGGTCATTGGCTTAACTTGATATGATCAGGATCGACTTGAGGTCGGTGGGTGGATTTAAATGTGAATTTGGGCTTTATAGCAGTCCAGCTGTGTTCATTTCAGTAATGCGCTCCTTATAGAGTAGTCAGGGTGTCATCTCGTTGTCAGATATTTCATGAAGTGATACATTGCGCCTTGTGAGTTTTGAGACAGCCTGAGAAATTGTGTATGTGTTGAGGTTCCTCGTTGCGATGATGCTAGGTGAGCAGGATGGCGCTTGAGATTTAGATCTTGTATCGCACCTCAGTTGTGCTTGAGTTTTGTAGCCTATAGCGCTATGTGTTTTCTCAGGGATGGTATTATGCACTTAGCGTGCTTACGATTGAAATTTGATATTTTTATTGTAATGAGCAGATTTAGCTCGAAGTGCAATCTCCTTATGTGAGATCAATGTGTGGATCGGGTGGCACGCCGCCATGGGCATGTTATTTGGATCGGGTGGCACGCCGCCATGGGCATGTTATTTGGATCGGGTGGCACGCCCCCATGTGTATATTATTTGGATCGGGTGGCACGCTGCCATGGGTATGTTATTTGTATCGGGTTGCGCGCCACGACAGTGTGATGATGAGTGTAGTTTTCTATATGCTAATTTTGAATGTCCTGCTTCCTATTTTCTAAGGAAAGTCCGTAGTAGTGCGGGAGTTAGGTAATTCCTTCCAGAGTTCGATTTCCTATTGTGTTGTGTTCGGATTGGTGGCCATTGGCACATTGTGGCGTCATATGAGACTTGTGATCGCATTCGGAGTGGCTTATTGCCGAGCAATTCGTACAGGATATGATGACATTATGGGATTTAAGATCAGTGCAACCTGATTATATGAAGTATACTAAGGAGCAAAAGTCATTATTAGGTTTATAATGTGGTAATGCTTCTTGTCAGAAGTATAGACTCAATGATTGGTTGACTCGGCAGTTGATTATGAATTTCGGCATCTCATCCATCGTGGCGGTATTGTAATAGTTAGAGTAAGACCTATGTAGGTCATGAGGTGCAATGGGAGCATCGAATTCGTGGAATTTCGATTAATTCAAACAGAATGTTATTGTGTTCCTATGAGTAAAGTGATGCAAAGTGTGAATTCAGCAGAATTATGCGGTCATGTTTGAGTACAGCGTATAGTCATTGATACAGTGATCGTATGTTGGAAACAGGCCTGGCATAGAATTTCGAATGTTGGAATTGGGCACTAAGGCTTAATTGCATGAATAAAAGGGAGTATCTTTAGAACTTATCGAGCTAATGTGCTCAACTGAGTTGTGATAGCACGGGAAGGTGCATGTGGTGCTAAACAGTGATTTCAGACAACTCCAGTACAATTCTCAGCACGTTCAAGGATGAACTTATGTTTAAGTGGGAGAGAATGTAACGATCCGACCCGTCATTTTGAGTACTAACGCTCCATTCAGCAGTCGAAGTCCATGAATAGCTTCATTTCAGGTATTATGACTTGTAAACGTGGTCGAAATTTGATTTCGGGAAGTCCAGAGTTGATTTGAGAAGATAATTCTTATTTCGGGAGCTTAAAGTTGAAAGAATGAACTAGGGTTAGAATTTTAAGTAAACAACCTCGGAATCGGGATCTGAAGGTTCCAGTAGGTTCGTATGATGACTTCGGACTTGGACGTATGCCCGGATTGGGTTATGGATAACCCGGGAGCATTTTGGCGCCTATTGTGGAAGTTAGCATTTTAGAAAGAATCTCATAAGTTTGGATTGAAGTGCATTTCAGTATTATTGATGTCCGTTTAGGATTCCGAGACTGTGAATAGCTCCGTATGGTGATTCTGGATTTAGGGGCACGATCAGAAGTGAATTCAGAGGTCTGTAGGTCATTTTGGAGCCATTTGGCTAAAGATAGAAATTTGAAGGTTTTTGAGAAGTTTGACCGGAGGTTGACTTTTTGATATGGGGGTCGGAATCCAATTCCGGAAGTTGGAGTAGGTCTGTAATGTCAAATATGATTTGTGTTCAAAATTTGAGGTCAATCGGACGTTATTTGATAGGTTTAAGCATCAGAAATGGGAGTTGGAAGGTTCAAAGTTCATAAAACTTGAATCGGGATGTAATTCATGGTTTTGGCATTGCTTGTTATGATTTGAGGCCTCGAGCAAGTCCGTAATGTGTTTTGGGATTGGTTGGTAGGTTTGGTTGACGTCTCGGGGGCCTCGGGTTGAGTTCGGGTGGCCAAACGGAGAGTTTTTGGACTTATGAAATTTTAGGCCTGCTGCTTTTGGTATTTTCGCTTCTGCGGTTTTGGAACCGCAGAAGCGGCTTGGCAGATGCAGAAGCGGAAAATGGACGTTTGGTCAGGAACCACAGAAGCGAATTTTGTTCCGCAGAAGCGAAATTGCTTCTGCGATGGTAAGACCGCAGAAGCGGTTGGTCGGGTGATTTGATAAGCTGCAGAAGTGGCCATTAACCGCAAAAGCGGTATCCGCAGAAGCGGAAATAGCACCACTGAAGCGAAAAGTGCTGAAGGCAAAAGGGTTATTTTAAAAGTCGGATTTTGTTCATTTAACTCATTTCTCCCACTTCATTTGGCGATTTTTGGAGGGTTCAAGAGAGGATCTTCATCAACCATGCTAAGGTAAGTTTTTCCCACCCATTATGAGCTAACTATGTTGATTATGTATGGATTTAGGCATGAAAATTAGTGTAAAAAATTAAGGTTTGGGTGGAAAACCTAGAAAGTCATATTCTTGGAATTTAGCCACGAATTGAGTATGGAATTAAGAGAAATAATATATTTGAGTTCCTAAATTTATGGGTAAACTTTATCTTCGAAAAGTTTTGGATTTCGGGCACGTGGGCCGGAGGGCGTTTTGGCCAACTTTCCAATCGGAGTTAGGAATTGCTATAAATTAGTTTGTAATGAATATTGGAGCATATATTAATGGATTTGCATAACCATTGGCTAGTATGGAGCGTAACACATCAATTTGAGTCTTTGGAAGAATGTAGAACGCCGGTTGTGGATCCTCGGAGCGAGGTGAGTCTCCTTTCTAATATTGTGAGGGAGAATTTACCCCATAGGTGAAGTAATTGATTATGTGCTCCTATTTGTGGGGGCTACGTACGCACGAGGTGACGAGAGTCCGTGTGTAGCTACTATTATGCTATTGTCCGGGTAGTTAGGACCCAAAAGCATGTGTACGTGGATTAATTGTGAACACATTGGTAGCTTGAATTGATTACTTACGTCGAATTAGTAAGTAAATTTCTAAAAGAATTAAACTTCATTTCTTAAATTGTTAAAAGAGAATTGGTTTTAATTGAATAAATATTCCCCGATAAGTTTTTATTTGACTGATTGAGCATGTACTTTATGTGTGCCTGTGTCACATGGATGATTCGCAAGTAGGATATTTGTTTAATTATGGAACGAGCCGTATGCCTCGGTGATAATAGATGCATCTATGGTTCATCCGGCTCGACCCTCGACAGTGCACAATTTACATTCTGTTGGAGTGGGCCGTCGACCTCGGCATGATTAAAGAACAGACTTTAGAAGCCCTTGATTTATTGTTCAAGGTGTTTACCTATTCGCTGGTTTTACAATCAGAACTTTTATACAAATCGATTATTCTCGCACTTATAGAATATTGCTAATTGACCTCTAGTGAGTGTCGGAGTTGGCCATCTCGTCTCTACCGCTTCGGGATTAGGCGGGATACTCACTGAGTACGCGTTGATTACGTACTCATACTACACTTCTGTGCATTTTTGTTGCACAGGAATATATATACCTCTAGCAGCCTATTGGGTGTAGCAGCATGGACGATGCTGGGACTAGGTGAGCTGCATCATTGAGGCGACCGCAGCTGGCGTAGTTCCTTCCAATGTACTATATTTACTTTCCACCCACTGTATTCGGGGAGGATGTTGTATTTTATTTCTCTTATCAGCAGTCGCTCATGTACTTGTGACACCGGGTTTCTGGGAGGGTTTACAGCGGATTTGTTCTAACTGTTATTATTTAAATTCGAATTCGAGTAGTGAACTTTTATTTATAAAAATGGAAGGAAAAACCTTAGATTTTCAAAAGTATTAAAAGATGAATTAATTGATGAGTCAGTTGGCTGGCCTGATAGAGGTGTCCGGCGCCACCACGACCCTTCGTGGATTTGGGTCGTGACACTTAGTCCATATTGTTATTTATTGATACATCATATCATCATGTTCGCTCTTGTTTAATGACATTATGATCTCGTGAGAGAGACTAGATAGATTGATGACAGAGTGAGGCCGATGGCCTAATTATGAGTGACATTATGGGACCATGCTGCATGTCGTATTGGTTATACCGATTTATGATAATGCTTGGGCTGAAGGAGCCCTTCCGGAGTCTCCACACACACCCCAATGAGCATGGTTGGTTATATTGAGGGATGAATCTTTCCTGAACATGGATCTTGTTCAATGCGTTATATACCCGAGGATGGATTTTCTGCATGGGCTGGATTGGCCTTACTCAGTACTGGGTGACTGATGGTCAGTGATGTACATATTCTGGGATGGATCTTTCTTGGGACGTATTGTGACGACCCGGCCCATCGTCACATGATTTACCGCCCCGTTCCCCCCATATTATGTTTCTCTATGATTTAATATCAGTATTTGAGTTGATCGAATAGAGTTGGATTGGTTTTAGTTTGAAATGAGATACTTGTTGTGGAAAAGTTAACCGGATGTTGACTATGTAGTTAGAGGGCTTGAATGTGAATTTCGGTGGTTCGGTTAGCTTCGGGGGATGATTTGTGACCTAGGAGTGCGATCGGAATTGAAGTTGGAGGTCCGGTGTAGAATAAGGCTTGAATTGGCGAAGAGTGAATTTTGGCGGATTCCGGTTGATAGGTGAAATTTTGATCCGAGGGTCTGAATGGAATTTCGAGAGTTGTTGTTGCTTCGTTAGGTGATTTTGGACTTGTGTGCAAAATTTCAGTTGATTCGGAGGTGTTTAGGTCGGGTTTTTGATTTAATGAGAATTTTGAAAGTTTTAGTTTAACTTAAACCTTGATTTGATGAAAACTTGATGATTTTGATGTTAAAGATAGTGTTTTTGTGGCTCGAGCAAGTTTGAATGAGGTATTAGAACATATCTGTGCTTTTGGTTGAGGTCCTGAGGGCCTCGGGGTGATTTCGGATGGTTAATCGGGCTATTTTTTGACTTTGAGGACTATTGGTTTTTCAGCTGTTGGTGTTGCAGAAGATTGTTTTTCGCGTTCGCATGGGTGTGTCGCAAACGCGTAGAAGGAATTGGAGAGCCAAGAATTTTGGCCTTCGCATTCGCGAAGGGAGGCCGCGTTCGCATAGGCTGGGGCCTGTTTGCCTTCGCGTTCGCGTCTGGCTCCACGCGTTCGTGAAGAGGAAATGCTGGGGAGGTCCTGATTTGTGCTTCGCGTTCGCGTCCTTGGTACGCGTTCACGTAGAAGGAGGAAGTAGTGACCTTCACGTACGCGGTTTGGCATCGCGTTCACGATAAAGGAAATTGGCCCAGGCCATCGCCAATGCGAGATGGCATCGCGTTCGCGATGAAAGGGTGTTCAGCTGGACAAAATGATTTTAAGGACATTCCAGTCGCGAACCCATTACTTTTTCCACCGTTTTTACTCAATTTGGAAAGCTTTTGGACGGGGATTGTTGGGAGTTTCAACTAAGTTCGATTGCAGGTAAGTTTTATGAGTTAAATACATGATTTTATTGAAGAATCATCCTAGAAATCCATGAAAACATAGACAAATCATATGAAATTACGACTTGAGATTGAAATTCTAAAATGGTGATTTGAGGGGTCAAATGAACTCTGATTTTTGTGAATTTTGTATGTATAGACTCGTGGCAAGATAAGGATCGTTATGATGTAAAAAATTTCTGGATTTCGAGACGTGGGCCTGGGGCTCGGGTTTTACAAATTACGTGGTTTTTGATATTTTTCGAGTCTTTTCGATTGGGTATTGTCTCTTTAGTATAATGCAACACATTTGTTGTAATTTTGGGCATATTCGTCATGCGAGGAAGTAAATTCGAAAGGCAAGGGCATAGCGGAGTAGACGTTTGACCGTCTTGAGGTGAGTAATGATTTTAAATGATGCCCTGATGGTTTGAAACCCCGAATTGCACAACATATTGCTATGTAGAGACGAGACACGCGTTGTATGACTAGCGCGGGGTCATTTACTATTGGGGATTGCGACTTGGTCCATCCCAGTTGATATTTTACCGCGTATTTGTTAAAGATTTACTATTTTTCACCATGATTTGGGCTTATTGCCATATTTGGGCTTTGTGCCAATTACTTGAAATCTTTTGTGAATTTACATCACTATTTTCGTCACGAATTGAAATATTATTTGAACTCAGTCCAATTGAATTATATTATTTTTGTGAACTCAGCTACGTTTATACTCAACTCAAGATTTAATGATATTTATAATGCTGTTGAACTGAGCACTATTGTTTTACTGATGCGGAAGAGGCTTATGATTTTTTTTTCTGGACTGATTGAGGCCGAGAGCCATACGTGAGGATATGTTAAATGATGTGAGGAGGCTTTCAGGCCTCGAGTGTTATGTGAGGAGGCTTTCAGGCCTCGAGTGTGATGTGTGAAGGCTTTAAGGCCTTATGATATTGCGCTTGGGCTGTAGGAGCCCCTCCGGAGTCTGTACACACCCCCAGTGAGCGCAAGGGTACCCAGGTGAGTTGGGAATGGGCCCGAGAGGGCGATGTTGTGTTTTGTGAGTTGGGAGTGAGCTTGAGAGCTGATGTAGGGTACCCAGGTGAGTTGGGAGTGGGCCCGAGAGGCTGATGTTGTGTTTTGTGAGTTGGGAGTGAGCCTGAGAGGCTGATGTTGGGTACCCAGGTGAGCTGGGAGTGGGCCCGAGAGGCCGATGTTGTGTTTTGTGAGTTGGGAATGAGCCCGAGAGGCCGATGTTGTGCTTTGTGAGTTGGGAGTGAGACCGAGAGGCTGATGTTGTGTGTTGTGAGTTGGGAGTGAGCCCGAGAGGCTGATGTTGTGTGTTTGTGAGTTGGGAGTGAGCCCGTGGGGCTGATACTGTATTGAAAATTTGATATTGAGCCCGAGGGGCAAGTTTCTAATTATTCCCTTACTTGTTGAAATTAAGTGTCTTCACTAACCATCTGTTACTTCATAGTTTTATTGCGTGACTGATTTTTACTGCTTGAGATAGCGTTATTTGTGCCTTTATGAGATTTCATGCTTTCAGTCATTATTTATTTTTATTACTCACTGAGTTGGACTACTCACTTTACTCCCCGCACCTCGTGTGCAGATGCAGGTAATTGTTCACCCGGTAGCGGGTGTTGAGTTGATTTGAGATTTTGCCATCGTAGCTGAGCAAGGTGACCGTCAGCGTTCGCGGCACCGTATCTTTTCCTTTTATTCTAAATTCCATTATGTATATTACTGGACTTATAATAGTTCTTAGATTCTTTAGATGCTCGTGGCTTGTGACACCCCGATTTCGGGCTGAGTTGGGCTGGTTTCCTGTTTTATCATTTCCTTCCGTATTTATGACAATGTACACTATGGTTTGACTCATTCATGTTAAGTAACTGTTAAAAGAGGTTTTATTATTTTGTTGGTTGGCCTTATCTTCACGAGAGGCGCCATCACGACCGGGTTGGGATTTTGGGTCTTGACAAGTCGATATCAGAGCCTAGATTATAGGTCTCACGAGTCATGAGCGGGTTTAGTAGAGTCTCGCGGATCGGTACGGAGACGTCTGTATTTATCCTCGAGAGGCTACAAAACCTTTAGGAAAACTTCACTTTCTTGGAATTCTTATTGTGCGTACTTGATTCAGCTTGAGATATAACTCTTGAAATTCCTTCCACACGTCTGTATGCGCAAATGAGC
Organism: Nicotiana glauca; assembly: GCA_026770625.1. NCBI lineage: Eukaryota > Viridiplantae > Streptophyta > Magnoliopsida > Solanales > Solanaceae > Nicotiana > Nicotiana glauca. The sequence goes on from MU766942.1 coordinate 62,240, forward strand.
GCTCGGTGTTATAAGTGCCCTGATGGCTTGTGATTCCCTGATCGAGGGGTGAGATGTGATCCCGTGAGTTCGATGTTGGGTCAGTCTGGAGGACTTGAGGCTGGATCTTGCCTATGGCTGGAGCACTGCGATGCTGAACGTGTGAGCAAGTGTTTTGAACTTATATGTCCGGTATTGTCGCTATTAGCCGGAATGGCGGTTTGGTATTCATGTGATGAGATGTTATTATATGACTTGGTAGTGATGAAAGAGTTTGCAAGATAATAGATGAATTGTTAAGTGATTCGTTTCCTATTGTAGTTTGATGTGTAGCCCGAATATGGGTGCGTGAAAAATATTTTTGTGTCTCCCAGTTGGGAAGTAAAGTACACTACGTATGGCGATATGAGTTCAAAATCAGGAAGACTTAATGGATGTGTTATGTGTATGATGGTGGAAGGTGTGCTGAAATACTAAATTGAGGTGAAGAAGGTGGGATATCTCCTGCGGAATGTTCTTAAGGGGTACGATTCTTATGTATACTGTTAGAAGATCCCACGTGTAATTGAAGGGTATGTGTTGAAACATGATAAATTCGGGTCGCTTAAGAGAGTGGACTCAGCTGATGTAGGGATGAATGCGAGGTTTGTAGAGGATTTCATCATCCGAGGATCTGTGTTTTCATAAACTAGTAGATGATTTGAGTTTAATCTCACTATAATATTGTGGCATCATTAGAGTGAAAGCATTATGGGTTATTAAATGTGTCTTGATAGGTGGCTTTGAGCCAAGTTGGGGAGGTTGCGGTTGGTTAGCTGATTGCACGGTTATGTGGTATGTTGGTTCCTTTTTGATTCATGCTGGCGGATCAGTCCTGGTTGCAGAAATGAGCCGAGGATGGCACGAGTGTTAAAGGTTATATATTTTGATAAAGGTTATATGGTGCTTTGTAGGTGTGAGAAAATAATAGGATGTCTTGAGCTGTTGCTGATAAAGAATGCTCAGTGTATAGAGAAGGAAGATGTTCATTTGTATCAGAATGAGACCATGTCCTGCGGAGTTAGGGACTGAGTTCCGTTAGAAGATGTTAAGACTTGCGGTATCCTATGTTAATTATGGTAATCTATGTATCCGCATCAAGAAGGTAAATGAAACAGAGTTAGATTCAGAGAGTTCTTCTGGGTAAGGTATTCAGGGATGTGGTGTTTCTAGAAACATTTAAAAGAGTAGTCAGCGGGGTGTGGCTCATATCAGTGTGGTCTTATGCTTGGGTCTTGTGCGGTAAGCCTAGATTGAGGAATTGAGGTACTACGACAAGGGGAAATATCAAGTTGATGATGAGTCAGAAGGGAAAATTTGATAGACAGAATAGCCTGATGGTAGACCAAACCGGAATGGTAAAGATATGATTAATTCTTTGTGTGTGTTCGAGGCAATGAGTTCGTACAGGCATTTTGCAGCAATGCTCTTGGGTTTTGAGGGCTTGCTCAGCTTGGGTTAGACAGAAGGATTCAGTCCTGACAGTTTAGCTTGTACAAATGGAGTTGGTAGAGATGTTCTTATTGGGTTTTACCATGGTTTGAAGATGAGTACATTTTCTATGAGTATGCGAAGCATGGAGTGTGTAGTGATTTTTCTTCTAAATAGGATCAATAGAAGTTCTTGACTAGTTGAGTGCGTTGATGTATGCGGCGCGGAAGGGAGATAAAGTTCTCATGTTATCCTAGTGTGGTATGGTATATGCGATATGTTGTGGTTGATTGGGATTTGTGTGTGTAAGGTTCAGTTCAGTTCGGAATGGAAAGTCATTAAATTCTTAAGCAGCACGGGTAGCTGCAGGTGATTTAAGAATGGATCTTCAGAGGATTAGGGTGACTGATCCTCATATGACTAAGGAAAATGGTGTTGCTAATCATAGTGATTTGACAAGGGTATATGTTTCAGAAAAAGGGCAATGTGATTAAGTTGATGAAACTTCGGTAGTGTTGCGGCACTTTCTTGCTAGATCGACTGCTGATATCTGAGTGTTTTTGATGGCACATAAGAATTTTAGAATATCTTCAAAGGATGATTGGGTACTCGAGGTGTAATATGTATTTATATTGCAGAAGTTGGGATCAGGTGTAGTAATTCGTGTGCTATGTGGATATGGAAACTTGGAGTTCTCATGTTCAGGCTATGTAGTGGTTTTGGATAGTGTGTATTGGTACCGTTACCGGCTATTGAGGGTTTGGAAGTCTGAGTGGATCTTTCTTTGCTTGGTATATTAGATTCTAGATATGATATTGGGGTGTAGACTGGTTGTCTCAGTGTTGGGTTATTCTAGACTATTGTGCTATGGGTTATGTCGAAAAAGAGCCACAGGTTGCGTGGCGAGGTGCATCGGACTATGTTCTAGCTGAATGGTTGTGTTCCAAGGACCAGCGGATGGCTAGGAAGGATTGCTTTCCTTAACTGGGCCTTTGTGGCAGATGTCAGTGTAGAGGTTTCTACCATTGATTCGGTTCCGGTATTGAGGGACTTTTTGGATGCGTTCCTTGTGGCCGGGCATGTCGACGGGCGAGATTGTGGATTTCGATATTGACTTGGTTTCGAGAACCGTATTGTACGGCTCCAGCAAGGGTTATAAAAAGTGGAAGGAGCAGCTTCAGGCTTTTTGGCATTGAGTTCGTTGGCAGGCCGATGTGGTTACGTATTTAGATTGAGATGGCTTAGTTGGCCCTGATATGTATTGTTGAGGGATAGGTTTAATATCTCGTTATTGAGCTTGTTAGTGATTTTGGGAGATCTATGAGATGCTTTGTCGGTGCTGTGAGGCGTTATGATTTTCGGATTGTGCTTGGGTTTTGTAGCTTATAACGCTATATGTAGATACTGTTATGCACTCGGTATTTTGTTATAATGAGCAAATTTGGCTCGATGTGCATCTTCCTATGTGAGATATTTGTGTGGATCGGGTGGCACGCCACCATGGGTATGTTATCAGGATCGGGTTGCACGCCGCAACAGTGTGATGTTGAGATTATTTTTCCATATATTACTTGGTATGTCTTGCTTCACCATGGGGTGATGGATTGCTTGGTTTCAGACATCAATCTGTGCATGGCTGTCTATTTTGAGCATAGCAACTTGAGGTGCTTCATGTGTAACAATGTTGGGATAAGATTGCGCATTGTAGCGAAGCTACGGGGAGATTAGACCCTTCGGGGTAGATTCAGGTATTCTATTTCTATGATGTGGGACGGGGTCCCAGCCTTGTGTTGTGATGGTACTGAGGAGTTTGAGCTACAACTCTTTCGTTTGAGTTA
>MU766942.1:66107-78951 GCA_026770625.1 Nicotiana glauca
TGGCTTAGGCCTGTGATGAGTTGTCATATCACCCGAGTGGTGCGTCGAATTCGAAGTGATCATTGGAGTCATTAATAGAAGCGAACAGATTTGATTACAGCTTGTTGGAAGAATAATATCGAGGTTCAAGTTTATTCTGAATATTGACGTGAGGTTCTAATTTTGACTATGATTTCAGAAATCTGCTGTGGTATTAGTCAAAAGGGGAGTGGTTTCATGAATGGTTGATCTGAGAAATGTCTACGGTTTGCTATGTGTTTCATTGTCATTGATAGGATATGAAGTGCTGGAATGGGGCTTTAGCTATTGAGAGGTTTCTATCGGTATATGGTTGTTATGGACAGCTGCTGTGAATAGAAGTTATCGTTTCAGGTGCTGGATTATGTGGTATATCGTGTGATTTCATTGAGGTTGCAAGTATGGGTTATTACAGCTGGTTCGGGACTATTCAAAGTATAGGTGCGAGGTTTGATCGTATTGATGGTTTCACAAGTGAAAAAGTAGTTGTGTGAATTATAGGCTAGACTGGATTGGGTAATTTCAGCCATGTCGTGTTGTCGGGCCTATAAGAGATAGGGTGACGACGTATCACCCCGGATATATGCTTGGTAAGGTCATTTAGCTATTGGTTGGCTTCTAGGACAACTCTGGTACGCTCGAGGACGAGCGTTTGTTTTAGTTGGGGAGGATGTGATGACCCGGCCCGTCGTCACGTGAGTAACTGCCCCGTTACTCCCATATTATGTTTCTCTATGATTTAATATCAGTATTTGAGTTGATCAGATAGAGTTGGATTGGTTTTAGTTAGAAATGAGGCATTTAGCCTCTTAGAAGGAAGCTTGTTGTGGAAAAGTCAACTGGATGTTGACTATGTAGTTAGAGGGCTCGGATGTTAATTCTGGTGGTTCGGTTAGCTTCGGGGGAAGATTTGGATGTAGTTAGAGGGCATAGCGGAGTCGACGTTTGACCGTCTTGAGGTGAGTAATGATTTTAAATGATGCCCTGAGTGTTTAAAACCCCGAATTGCACAACATACTGCTATGTTGAGATGAGACACACGTTGTATGACTAGCGCGGGGTCATTTACTATTGGGGATTGCGACTTGGTCCATCCCAGTTGATATTTTACCGTGTATTTGATAAATATTTACTGTTTTTCACAATGATTTGGGCTTATTGCCATATTTGGGTTTCGTGCCAATTACTTGAAATCTTTTGTGAATTTACATCACTGTTTTCCTCACGAATTGAAATATTATTTGAACTCAGTCCAATTGAATTATATTATTTTTGTGAACTCAGCTACGTTTATAATCAACTCGAGATTTAATGATATTTATAATGCTGTTGAGTTGAGCACTATCATTTTACTGATGCCCAAAAGGCTTATGATTTTTTTTTCTGGACTGATTGAGGTCGAGGGCCATACGTGAGTATATATTGAGTGATGTGAGGAGGCTTTCAGGCCTCGAGTATTATGTGAGGAGGCTTTCAGACCTCGAGTGTGATGTGTGAAGGCTTTAAGGCCTTATGCTATTGCGCTTGGGCTGTAGGAGCCCCTCCGGAGTCTGTACACACCCCCAGTGAGCGCATGGTACCCAGGTGAGTTGGGAGTGGGCCTGAGAGGCCGATGTTGTGTTTTGTGAATTAGGAGTGAGCCCGAGAGGCTGATGTAGGGTACCCAGGTGAGTTGGGAGTGGGCCCGAGAGGCCGATGTTGTGTTTTGTGAGTTGAAAGTGAGCCCGAGAGGCTGATATTGGGTACCCAGGTGAGTTGGGAGAGGGCCCGAGAGGCCGATGTTGTGTTTTGTAAGTTGGGAGTGAGCCCGAGAGGCCGATGTTGTGTTTTGTGAGTTGGGAGTGAGCCCGAGAGGCTGATGTTGTGTGTTTGTGAGTTGGGAGTGAGCCCGTGGGGCTGATACTGTATTAAAAATTTGATATTGAGCCCGAGGGGCAAGTTTTTGATTATTCCCTTACTTGTTTAAATTAAGTGTCTTCATTGTTTTTAAAAAGAGAACCATCTGTTACTTCACAGTTTTATTGCGGGACTGATTTTTACTGCTTGAGATAACATTATTTGTGCGTTTATGAGATTTCATGCTTTCAGTCATTATTTATTTTTATTACTCACTGTGTTGGACTACTCACTTTACTCCCTGCACCTCGTGTGCAGATGCAGGTAATTGTTCACCCGGTAGCGGGTTTTGAGCTGATTTGAGATTTTGCCATCGTAGCTGAGCAAGGTGACCGTCAGCGTTCGCGGCACCGTATCTCTTCCTTTGATTCTAAATTCCATTATGTATATTACTAGTCTTATAATAATGCTTAGATTCTTTAGATGCTCGTGACTTATGACATCTCGATTTCGGGCTGAGTTGGGCTGGTTCCCTGTTTTATCATTTCCTTCCGTATTTATGACAATATACACTATGGTTTGACTCATTCGTGTTAAGTAACTGTTAAAAGAGATTTTGTTAATCTGTTGGCTGGCCTTGTCTTCACGAGAGGTTCCATCACGACCGGGTTGGGATTTTGGGTCGTGACAAGTATGGGCCATATATAGTACTGAGTGATTGAGCATTCGTGATTTTAAGCACGTGAGGCTGTAAGCACGGTGCATCACATACAACATGTGCATTGGCATGTAAAAGTAGAGGAGTTATATTCTTCATATAATTCAGATTTGATCTATTTTACTATTTGAGTTATCTATTGAACTTGAAAGTAGGCCTACGTATCTGCTCTGTTATTTCTATATTGAAATTTGCTGGTTGATTTCATCACTATTTCAGTTTGAAGGATAGATTTGATACTTTATTGGTTGTACTCACGCTATACCATGCACCTCGTATACAGATCCATGTTCTCCAGGTCATGGCGGCTGCTGAGTGAGGAGGCAGGATCTCGTGAGACTATCGGGGGGAGATGCATGGCGTTCACATGCCTTGACTCTCCTTTATTTTCTTTATTTGTATTTCAGTTCTTATTCTTTAGACATTGTAGTAGATTGTATCCCAATATAAATTCTTATGTACTCGTTGACAACCCGATTTTGGGAGAGAATTGTATTGAGTTGCAATCTTATTTCTACTTTCAAAAGGTTTTCTTTAAATATTAACTACTTTCATATAATTTTCAAAGATTTTACTTGGTTGATTAGTTGGCTTGACTAGTTCCACGATAGGCACCATCATGACAGTTGGTTTTGGATCGTGACACTATGAGAGCTTGTTATTGTACATTTATTAGGAATATATAACCTCTCGTCATAGTTGTGAAAGTCTTCAAGTAGATTACAAAAGTACCACTACAAGAAAAAGCCATATTTAAGACCAACATTTAGGGATGAGTTAATAATCCCGTCGTAAATAATATATGTATTAGGACGCGATAATATTGCGGTCCTTAATGCTTTATTTTATTGTGAAGGTAATAAATCTGGTTCCTAAAAAAATAGTAGCTGGTCCCAAATTATAATTGAGAGGCCTTGAGTGGGAGAGAGTGCCGCCAAATCTAATGCCAAAATATTAAAAAAATATTATTTTCTAAAAATTAGGCGCTAAAACAAAAAAGTAGAAGGTTTATAAAAACAAAATTAAACCTCTGTATTCTCAAAACATAGTACCGCATAATATCCTCTGCCCTAATCTCTATCGCTAACATTAGAGCCGGTCTCGCTCGTCTGGTCTGCGAAATCGATCAACTCGTCTGGTCTCCGAAACTGATTGTTGGGCTGCTATAATTTTTATTGTTTGCTCAAGTTTGTTGTCAGAAGACATTCTTTCTTGATACATAGTGGTTGCTCAGAGGTACTTCTTTTCCCTTTTTCAGTTAACAGTAGAGTTTTTCTTTTTTCTTTTGTGAGTTTATTACAAGCTTTCTTTCTTAATTAGACTATATTTCTAATCACGCTTGCCAGATATTGTTCGTTTCAATTCACTATGACAGATTTTGGATATTTGATTATAGTATTATGTATCTGCTTTTTGAATTTTCTTCATGCTGTCTTTTTTTTCCTGGGGTAGCTCTGTGTATGCATGTGAAAATTTGTCCAAATGCTTCTATGAAAATTGTCATATTATATGCACAGACTTCAACAATACTAACCAGTAATCATATTGACTTGCCGTCTTGGGAAGAAATTGTATTGAAAAGGGAAGAACATTGATGTTGCCAACGTGTTTGAAGATATGCCTAAAACAACTGAATATTTCTTTTCTAGACTTTAGCTAGAGTTGATGTTATCTTCTCCTCCAAAATTTGGATGAGCTTTAGTCGTAATAACGGTGAAAATAATTCATGTATAATTAGTTACCAATTCATGAGCGTAGAAGAAAATTTGTTCGCTCGAGTTGCCATACTACTTGAGAGTGTTAGTTAGTGGCTTTATCAATGGAAGTTATTTTGCTGTCCAATGTGTATATGTTGTGTGAGAACTCTAAGCTTTTGGTATAATGTCAAATTTTATTTGTCTTTTATATTGATATTTATGGTACTTTCGATTTTGGTTCAAGATATTTATCTTGTATATTTATCTTATGCCTAAGTTTTCACTGTTACACTTGTGAAAGTATAAAATGCCCTGATTCAGTTATTTTTAATTATAGTGAAAGCAATCCTAGGAAGTTTGGTTTGCGATAACTATTTTTGTTTTGAGTTATATGAGTTGATTTTCTAAAAGTTTTGTTGAATTTAGACTTTTTGTGGAGCTGGCGATAAGAGAAAAAACCTTGAAGAGGAAAAAGGTATTGTCATTAGTTATCAGTTTTTGCTTCTCGATTATGCATCTTTGTACCTCTTAAGCATTTGAATCTTCATTTTTTTGTTTTTTCAATTGCAGAAAATATGCTAAATAATTTGTGCTTAGCTACCCTTACAGTTTAGTAATATAAAATATTTAAATTTGCTTTTTCAGAATAGTAAATGAATAATTCTTTCACGGTGCTCTATATCTTAATCCTACTACACTTAGTCATATCTTTTTGTCATGATTCATTGTTTCTAAAGGTTTATGCTACTGATATTGTGAATATTTTTGTGCAGTGTACTTTTCCTTAGTTTCGTTGAGCATGCTGATTTATTTTCTCTTATGTACATGAGCTATATGCCTTTTATATGTTGAGTTTTCAAGATTTATTGCTATTACTCATATTCTAAAATTGTTTTTCAATTGCCCTATTTAATTTGTTGGGAATTAGGTCTCAAACACTTAATATGTTGGTTTCAGCTACATAATTGAAGCTTATAAGATGTTAAAAAAATAATTATGGGTGTCTGTTATTCCGTCATCTACCAAAATAAAAAATTCTTTGAGCTTTATGGGTTTTTATTTGTTTCGTTTTACTTCTGATCTTCTTTAAATTTATGTATAGTTTATATTGTTCCTTAAAATGTCTGCATATTTTTTTCTATTATGTTATATTGTTGACCAAACTAGTTGAATATTGGAAAAAGAGGGGTTCAAATGGAGTAGAATTGATATTCTGGATTGGTAAAGCTAATTAAACTAGTTTGAGATTAAGACGTAGTAATTACAATTTGTATTTAAGATTTATGTTTCAGTTATGATATTCAATAATATTTGTATTTTCTTTGATCTTTTTCTTTGACTCATGACCTTTCTCCAAGATTATGGCACCTAGTAAGCAATGGATACAACTTGTTGATGATCGGCTCAATGAAGCCTAATTAATCGGAGTGCAAAAGTTTTTGGATTATGCTTTTCACAAAACAAGAGAAGAATATGAAATATGATACCCGTGTGTCAAATGTTGTAATACAACTTTAGGAACTCATAAGACTGTTGAGACACATTTGAAGTATATGAAATAATTCAAAATTTTACCTTTTGGTATCATCACGGGGAAAAGTTAGGTGAGCCACTGTCAAAATTAGAAGATGAAGAGGGTGATGAACTAGAAGAATGTGAAAGTGAAGAAGATAAAGTACAAGAACTGTTGAGAGATCTATCTCCTAATATTGATGGAAGAACTGTGCACACTGGTTGTGATGAATTAACTGAAGAGGAACCAAATATTGAAGCAAAAAGATTTTACAGGCTATTGAAGGATTTTGAGCAGCCACTGTTCCAAAATTCAAAAGCTTCAAAGCTTTCCTCTTTGATTAAATTGCTTCACATAAAAAATATGGATCGTTGGAGTAATGAGTCATTTACAATGCTACTAAAAATGTTAAAAGAGGAGTTGTTACCTGATGGTGCCGAATTGCCAAAATCGTATTATGAGGAAAAGAAGATAATTCAAAACCTTGGCCTTTGCTATAACAAGATTGATGCTTGTACTAATGATAGCAAGTTATACCGAAAGGAGCATAGTTTACTTGATTCTTGCAAAGTTTGTGCTGTGTCTAGATGGAAACTAGATAGACATAGCGGGAAAACAAGGAATACAAAAGGTAAGAAGATAGCATCAAAGACTTTACGCTATATTCCATTAAAGCCTAGGCTTCAGAGGTTGTTTATGTCTACAAAGACATCTACTTTAATGACATGGCATAAAGATAAAAGAGTTGATGATGGAATAATGGGGCACCCAGCAGATTCAATGGCGTGGAAGTCATTTCATGAACTTCATCCTTCATTTGCATTACCGCCTCGTAATGTCCGACTTGGACTTTCTTGTGATGGATTTCAGCCATTTTGGAATTCAAAAACCTCATATAGAATTTGGCCTGTGGTTTTTATTCCTTACAATTTACCACCTTGGTTGTGTATGAAACAAGAAAATTTCATTTTGTCAATGATTATTCCTAGTTCAAATAGTCCAGGAGATGCAATTGATATATATCTTCAACCTTTAATAGAAGAATTGAAGGAGTTGTGGGAAGTTGGCATTGAGACCTTTGATGCATCATCTAAATAGAATTTTAAGTTGCATGCTTCTATGGACCATTAATAACTTTCTAGCCTATGGAAATTTATCTGGATGGAGTACAAAAGGATAGTTAGCATGTCCATGTTGCAATAAAGACACCTTCTTAATTCGATTGGCTAATAGCAAGAAGAAATACTTTATGGGTCATCGATGCTACCTTCCTCTTAGCCACAAATGGAGGATTGACAAGGATTCATTTAATGGTACAAAAGAGAAAAGGCTCCCACCAAAAATGCAGTCTGGTATTGAGTTACTTAATCAAGTGCAAGATCTTGAAGGGTTACAGTTAACAAATGATCCAAAGAAAAAGAAGAAGATATCACATGAAAATCGAAAGGATAATTAGAACAAGAAAAGTAATTTTTTTTGAAATTCCATATTGGAAGTTTCTCTTATTGCGACATAATTTGGATGTTATGCATATTGAAAAAATATATGTAATAATATTATGGGAAAAATCATGAATGTCAAAGGAAATACCAAGGATACAATTAAAACTTGATTAAACTTGCAAGACATGAATATTAGGCTGGAATTGCACCCTATCCAAAGAGGGGAGAAAGTTGAAGTTCCAACTGCATGCTACACATTGCCTCCTGAAAGTAAGCACAAATTATGCCAATTCCTAAAGAATTTAAAGGTTCCTCATGGGTTTTCATCTAATATTTCTCAATGTGTGAACCTGAAAGATCACAAGATATCTGGGTTGAAAAGTCATGATTGCCATGTTCTGCTGCAACATATACTCCCCCTTGCACTTCGTGGTATGTTATCTAAAGAAGTGTGTGAACCGATTATTGAGTTATCTTCATTCTTTAATGTGCTTGGATCAAAGGAGTTAAGGATTGATGACTTGAAACAAATTGAAGCGCAAATTCCCATAACATTTTTTGCAACTTAGAAAAGTTCTTCCCTCCTTCATTTTTTGATATCATGATGCACTTGCCTATTTATTTAGCTAGTGAAGCTAAGATTGCTGGACCTGTTCATTATCGGTGGATGTATCCTGTGGAACGGTGGTTATATTTTTTGAAATCTCTAATTGGTAATAGGGCATGCCCAGAAGGCTCTATTGTAGAGGGCTACATTGAAAATGAATATATGACCTTATGTTCACGGTATCTGCAAACGATTGACACAAGTTCAATCGATCTGAATGAAATTATGAAGCGGGTTTGAAAAAATCTAATCGAGGTTTATCTTTGTTCTATTAACATGGAAGTACTCCGGAAGATAAAGAACAATGTGATTTTGAAGCAAATGAATTGGAACAAGCACATATACACATACTGAATAATTGCGATGAAGTCATACCATACCTCGAGTATGGAGAGTTTTTTCATATCGTCTCATTTTTCTTATTCCTTTAGAGTAATTTTTTTATATGACATTTATGGTTCACTTCAAATTTGTAGAGAGTTTGAACAAACACATGTGGATACTGTGCAACACTTGTCTGATGCAGAATGGAACCGACAATTTATTGAATGGTTTAAAGTTAGGGTGAGTAATACATAAAAATCAAATTTGAATTTTTGATGTTGTATTACCAATTCTAAATTATTCAACTTAATCTTATTGATAGGTTTCACAATTGCATAAAGGAGATGATAGTCAGATCATGGAAGATCTGCTCTCACTTTCATGTGGTCCTACCCAATATACGACAAATTTTAATGGTGACATTGTTAATGGATATAGATTTCATGTAGAAGACTATGATAAAAATTTAAGGACTCAAAATTGTGGTGTTTTTGTAATTGGCGAGAATGATAAAGATAGTTAGAACGTTGATTACTATGGAATTTTAACAGATGTGATTGAATTGCAATTTCTCATTGATAGAAGATTGATTTTATTTCGATGTAATTGGTTTGATGTGTATGATAAAATAAAGGGACTTAAAAAAGATGAGTATGACTCCGTGGGTCTTAATCCAGGGAGATTTTTGAAAACAAATGAGCCTTTTATTTTAGCGGAGCAAGCATCTCAAGTATTTTATGCTATTGATTATTCCAACAAAGGTTGGTATGTAGTGAGGAAGACTCAACCTCGTGATTCCTATGAGTTTGTAAAACAAATGGATGATGATATTGTAGACTTAGGAAATCCTTCACAAAAGAAACGAAAAAGAACCGAGGAGGTGAAGTATCTATTTATGAATTAGTATATTTATTGTTACATATACTGATATCATGATTTCTTTCAATACTATATTGTCACACGTTGTCTAACTATTTTTTTACTTTTGGCTCTTTGCAGGTTCAATATAAAACCATCAAAGACTGAAAATGAGGTAGAATCAACTATGAAGAGTACAACCAAATATGCATTCGTCCCGGCAGGTGCTATAAAAAAGGGACAAGGATGAGAATGAGGACGAGGGCTTAGATCTTTGGTTGAGGAAAAGAATATACAATTAAGAGTTTATTTTCTCAATCTAGTGATCTTATTAAGCAATACATCAAAACAATTGAAACAAGTAAGATATTTTAAATCTACTATTTTTAATGTGTACAACTAAATTTAATGTTTAAATATTAGTAATATGATTTCTTTTGGCCAAGTGCTATTGGGAAGGGACGAGGACAAGGTCTTAAAAGCTATATCATGTATGCTAGTCAAGGAACGGGAATGATACGTAAAAACTCTATCGTTGTTGAGAAAGAGTAAATGCAAATTGATATTCCATTGCCTCCATCTACTGATCAAGTTAAGCAATTTATCCAAAAAGTTGAAGCAAGTAAGTTTTTCCAAATCTATGGTATTTTTAATTGCATATGTTACTAAAATTAAATGCCAAACTAAAATGGTTTTTTGGTCTAGGTTTAATAGGGAAGGGATGGGAGCAAACTTCTAGACCTTTGTTCTCATATTTAGGGATTTCTAAAAGCACAAGATCGAATTTTACCATGTCTGCTAACCAAGAAATATGAATAATGGATAAAAACTCTTTGGTTCTTGAGAAAGAGCATATGCAAACCAATATTTTATTGCCCCCATCTACTGATCAAGTTATGCAACACTCTCAAGCAACTGAAATAGGTATGATATTTTGAATCAATATGTTATTAATTTATAGAACTGAATTTTATTGCTATACTTTTTACCATATTATGCAGCCGTAGGTTCTTCATCTAATCCTAAAACGTTAAAGAGAGTTAGAGGGAGGAACAAGTGCAAAGAAGTTGCATCACTTTAAGTTAGACAAAAACTGAAAGTAACCGTTTACAATAATCGAATAGTTGGAACAAATAGCAAACTGTTTTCGAGGCACTTCGAAAGAATCGTTCGTGCCCGTAATATGTGTTCGTTGGGAGTATAATTGTGGAATGATATTAAGGAAGAAAAGCTTAATCACATGTGGGCAGCTATTGAGGTAAGCAAGATATTTATACAGTGAAGATGCATATCATTTAGTTGAATACATGTGTTTCTGTTTGTGCGTCTATGTAGGAATCACAATGAGTGAACTGGGAAGCTTCCCTTGCTTGATGTCTTTCCATTTTTTTTCCAGCATATCCTCCAGTTGTATTATTCAGTAGCTCAAAATTTCTGTTGCATGTGCTGCTTGTCTTCCAAATTCAGATATTGATATTGTGATAAAACATCAGTTGTTGATTGTCTACATTGGTCTCGATTTATTACTATCTGTCTATCTCTATTTATTTATCTATATTATGGTCTAATGTTGGATCCTATCTCAACTAGTATTATCAGTAGTGCTTCCTTGATGGTTCAAAGTAGATGAACTTCTTTTGCATTATGATTTATATATATATGGCATTCTGAAGTTCCTTTTAAGATTTCATTTCTTCCATGGAGAATGTTACGAAAGAAACTTCCTCTTGATGATGCTCTTTTTAAATTTTGCAATCACTTAATCTCTAAATGTCACTGTTGCATTGCTCCAAAATGTGAAATACATTAGCATGTGTTTATTGATAGTGAGGTGGTATAAAAATATGGAGATACTTTGGTGGTCCTCTAGGTATTGCACATCATAATAGACCTATTAGAGAAGTCTTACAAATTTGGTTTTGTACTAAGACTGTCAATAGAGTTCATAAAATGATCCTTAATATTACCCTTTTGGCCATATGTTGGGGTATCTGAAAAGGTATTACTTCATGTAAATATAGGGATGAGAAGAAGGTGGTGTACAGTAGTATGTACCAAGATATTGTTTTGGATTGTTAGAACAACTTTGAAATTGTCATTCCCGGGCTGTAAGTTGGATCAGTCTTGACCTAAAATCTGTGAAATAGTTGAGAAACTCAAACCTATTCCTAATAGGTTGGTTATATTATGGGAATTGCCTCCTGTAGGGAAAGTGAAAATCGGACTGTGATGGGAGCTTTTTCCACTCATTAGGATTGGCAGCTATGAAAGGAATTGTTAAATACTGTAGGGGTGTGACGACCCGACCTGTCGTCTCATGTGTTTCAGTCTCGTTTCCCCCCTTTATTGCTTCTTCATGATTTATTATATGTGTTGGGTGAGTATGAGTTGACTTGGATTGGATTTGGTAGGAAATGGGGCAATTAGTCTCTTTAAGAAAAGGTTGGCTTGGAAAAGTCGACAGAAAATTGACTTGTGGGTTAGAGGGCTCGGATGTGATTTCCGACGATTTGGTTAGCTTCGGGGGATGATTTGAGGCTTAGGAGCGCAATTAGAATTGATTTTGGAGGTCCAGTGTAGAATTAGACTTGAATTGGCAAAGTTAGTATTTTGGCGAATTCTGGTTGATAGGTGAGATTTTGATTCGAGCGTCGGAATGGAATTCCGAGAGTTTTTCTAGCTTCGATATGTGATTTTTAATGTGTGTACAAAATTTCAAGTCATTCAGACGTCGTTCGGTTGGGTTTTTGATCGAATGTGTTTTTCAAAAGTTTTGAAGAAACTTAGGCTTTGATTTGGTGAAGTTTGATGATTTTTGTGTTAACTATAGTGTTTTGGTGGTTCGAGCAAGTTTGAGTAAGGTATTGGGTTCCATATGTGTTTTTGGGTGAGGTCCCGGGGGCCTCGGGGTGTTTTCGGATGGCCAACGGGGAGTTTTAGGAGTTGTTGCATTATTGGTATCTGGTGTTTCTGCTTCTCCGGAAGTGGACCGCAGAAGCGGTTCCACATTAGCGGGTTATAGGTCGCAGAAGCGGGAATAGAGGCCCAAGGCAGGTTCCGCAGAAGCAGAATCCTGGCCGCAAAAGCGGATACGCTGGAGCGAACTTTTAGGCGCAGAAGCGGTCCTGGATCCTTAAGTGAAACTGCAGGAGCGGTAGCTAGACCGCAGAAGCGGTAGCTGCAGGAGCGGTACTTGAACCGCAGAAGCGGAATCTGGGCTGTGTTAAGTGAATAGTGTTTTCGCGAATTTGAAAGAAAACAAACATTTTGGACTTCGGACTAAGAGGGTTTTTGGACGATTTTGAAGAGAGTTTCGAAGGCTATCATCAGGTATATATTCTTGGACTTAGATTATGATATTATTGTGTATAAAGATGGATTAACACTGAATACCCAAGGAATTAAAGGTTAAAAATGGAGGTTAGGGCTTGAAACTTAAGAGAGCTTAAACCAGGGGTTTGAGGGGTCAAATGGACTCCGATTCTTGTGAATTTGATATGTATAGACTCGTGGCGAGATAAGGATCATATTGATGTAAAATTTTCTGGATTTGAAGAAGTGGGCCCGGGGCGCGGGTTTTGCCAACTTCGTGATTTTTGATATTTTTCGTGTCTTTTCGATTGAGTTATATTCCCTTAGCCTATTGTGATGTATTCGCTCAGATTTCGGTTAGGTTCGACGCGCGTGGAGACCGATTTGAGGGGCAAAGGCATCGCGAGCTAGGGATTTCACCGGTTCGAGGTTGTCGACGCCCCAATTTTTCCAAGGCGGAAAGCGGGTTTCGACATTATGGATGAAATGACTCTTCTATTCCCTTTTTGGGGAATTGGG
>MU766953.1:1582-11797 GCA_026770625.1 Nicotiana glauca
TTTAGAGTTTGCAAGAAATAGTCCACTATTTTACCTTCTTTCATAGGTGGATCAACTCGAGCGGCCTGCTCTCTCCATCTGAATCCGTATTCTCTAAAACTTTCCCCTGGCTTCTTCTCAATCTTCGTCAGGGAGAGTCTGTCAGGAACAATCTCCAAGTTGTACTGGAAATGATTAGCAAATGCTTGGGCGAGATCATCCCAAATAAACCATCTAGCGTGGTCTTGCCTGGTGTACCACTCTAGGGCCGATCCACTAAGACTTTGGCTAAAATAAGACATGAGCAACTCATCTTTACCACCGGCACCTCGCATTTTGCTGTAAAAGCCTCTCAAATGTGCTACTGGGTCACCGTGACCGTCATATAGATCAAATTTCGGTAGCTTGAAAGCTGTTGGGAGCTGCACCTCCGGGAATAGACATAAATCTTTGTAAGCGACGCACTTGGCCCCCAAGGCCTTGCATATTCCGGAAAGACTGCTCAAGACTCTTCATTTTTCGGAGCATCTCTTCTTGTTCACGATTTTTGGGTGGTTTTTCCTCCTCGGATATGTCAATGACAGGAGTGTAAGGATAAGGTTCATGATGTCGGAAGGTAGGTTCTGGTGGATAATAGTGGTTTTCTTGGGTATGAAACAGAGGTTCACTTGTAGACTTGTGTAATGTGGCCGGTGAAGGAGCCACATACACAGGAGCAACTGGAGGTGGTGGTGGTGGGACCTGTTTTGGTAGTGGTGGTGTTTGTGAGGTAGTTGCATAGTAAGATGGATATGTAGGATAAGCTGGAGATGAATTTACGGTAGAAGGGTCTTGTGTTAGGACTGGTGGAGGAAATAAACGGGATTGGCTGGGTATGTGGGTAAAGGTTGTCCCTTCGCCCAGGCCTAGAACATTTCGGCCATCTGCTGCTTAAGCTTGTGCATCTCTTCTTTCATAGCACTTATGTCTACCACCTTATCATCCCTAGCCGGATCCACAACTGTAGCCTCAATCTCTTGGCTAATTGCTTTCGTCATGTTTTTAGGGCGAGTATTGTACTAATGGGATGCAAGAATGCCAACAACTAAAAACCACCTGTCTGTACTCAACAACAACAACACTTGTTAGTGGTTAGGCCATAATCGCACGTTGGGAATACAGACATATTTACACAATTTTGCTCGGCCATATGCGTCATCCCGGCTTTCTTGACGATGGCTTTCTTTTATTCTTGCCTTTTCTTGCTTTCTTTTGCTACGGCTTTTCCTTCTCCCTTTTTTTTCTTTTCTTTTCTTCCCTTTTTCTTTTCTTTTTTTTTTATTCACTTTTTTTTTATTATTATGTTAATATCGATCCTAAAAATTTGCCTATCGCATATGTGTTTGAAGAGAATAAAAGCAAATGCTCAAGTACAGATTTTTGGAATTTTCAAATTTATTAATAGCCAAACAACGATTACAAAGTTCAACTCTAAACTACAACCCTCTAAACAACAATTTGAATTGAAATGCAAAAATGAAAAATACAGACTCGAATACTTATCCTAATGCAAAAATAAAAAATAGTGCCCGCGGGACATCGTTCAGTCTCGCCGCGGGCCTATATGCAAGTCCCTTTTGGAGTCGCTCTAGGTCACCCATTATTTATTTCACAAATATCATCAGTGAGGCGAAAAATGTAGTCCAGGTCATATCTTCGCATATCTAGCATTTCCGAGTGATATAATGAGCAACGTCGAGGATTCTTTCTCGAATTATCCCTTTCTCCTGAAGTAATCTCCCAATTTGTTCAGCCCGAGCCTCCAAAGTTTGTCGATTTTTCTCCTGAAGTTGTTGCAGATCCATCTCTAACTGTGCNACTCAATCTAGCAACCTCATTGTTATGTTCTTCCTTTAGTTGTTGAATCATGCGGGCCCTTTCTTCTGTATTCTTAGTCAATTGTCTCCGAACCTCGGCTAGTTCTTTTTCTGCTTTATCAAGATCAAAACTATAATCATTCACTTTTCGTCGTAAATTATCAATCAAATTTTCATCTCGGGCATTTCGGACAAGAGTTTCGGCTGCCATTCTCATTTTCTGAATTTGAGCTCGTAATGCCTCATTTTCTTTAACTAATTGCTTTTTCTCACCCTCGTCAGCTGCTACCTGCACACTGTTTTCGAACTTGAGGTCTTGGACTTGTTTTTCCAACATGATAATCTTTGCCCGGTACTCATTTTCTTTAGCCAACCAATCCCATTGCTCTCTCGACAACACAGCAAATTCTTGGATATGAGGTCTCTTAGTTTGCCTTTAATGCTCACAATATCTTCTATACCAAGCAGAATAACTAGGTAACACTTCACCTTTAGCTCGATCCCTTACATAGGTATCTGATTTCAGACATTGACATTCATTCCAAATTTGACGGACTTTTGCTTCAGGAAATTGCCCGTCAGGACTAATCTCAACTACTTGAGCGCTGAGGTCCCCATCTTTTGGTACTATCTGATATCTTCCGAGTTGCCGTAAGACTCGATATGGAGCATAGGGTTGAATACTTTTAAGCCCCATTAAGGGAAAATGCGACCCTTCTGCCGGCATGTATATGATTTCATTGACAGGTAGCCACCCGAATGTCCATTCTATTTGACTAGCAGTAAGAGATTGGAAATATATTGTCCAATCCTTAAATCTTTCTTGCAATTTGACCCCTTGTATCCTCATGTAGAATTCTTCTATGCATGTTTTCTTTGAAGAACCGTAGCACAAAAATTGAGGGCGATGGCACAAGTGCTCGATCATCCACATTTGTAATAACAAATTGCATCCCTCGAAGAAATCTACTCCGGCTTTACAAGTTGTCAGGGCACGAAAGACATCAGATAATATCATAGGTGCCAAAGTACTATTATCTTGAGTGAGGAAAGTACTGACAATTCCAGCTATTCTTATATCAATATTCCCATCTTTCCTTGAAAAAACTATCAAACCCAAGAAAGCTAGCATAAAAGCAATACGTCTGTGCTCCTCCAATTTTGCTCGATTTGCTTTGCTACAGATCTTATTTCCCGGGTTGTTAAAGCCTTCAATATGACCATATATATGATATATGAATTTCATAGTGCAAAAACCATTCGCCAGATCTTCATTATGAACACTCCGGGCTATTTTCAGGGAATCTAGAAATCTGTGAACAGTAACAGCTCTTGGAGCAACAAGGTATTTCTCCTTCAGAGGAACCTCATCTTTCCCAATGTAACTGGCAACTTCCTCAAATGTCGGGGTAAGCTCGAGGTCTGAGAAATGAAATACGTTATGTGATGGATCCCAACAAGTAACCAGGGATCTGACAATATCTCCTCGAGGCACAATATCAAGCAACCCAGTAAGACCTTTCAAATATTTCTTGACCTCGTCTTGTCCATCTTTACCCAAATCATTCCNTAAAAAAACAAAACAATATATTTTTTTTTCGCAATTTTAATTTCCAAAATAAAGCCTAATTTCGCAAATACGGCCCTTCAACAATTCAATTTGAAGATTTTAAAAATGATTATTTTTTGTGTAAATAGCCTTTCGGCGCATTTTCGAGACATTTGGCCATTTCGACAAAACGACATCACTTGATTTATTCAAAATTTTGACATTTTTTTTTGTAAAAGTGTGGTTGGACCCGTCAAGGGTTGCCTACGTATCTCACACGTGGTGAGAATCAAACCAACGTAGTTCAGTCAAATTATTTGTAGTCAAACCACTTTTTTAATTTTGGCAAAATTGAATATCCAAACTATTTTTTGAAGATAAGATTTTCTATTTTTATTGGCAAATCCAATTATATTTTTAATTTTTGATAACAATAATTTTTATTTATTTCTATAATCCAACAACAAATTACTAAAAATCAACAATTTTCTTATTTATAAATCCTTTCACAAAATTTTGCCAGAGTTTCGACAATTTTTGAATATCGGTTTGTTTTTTCTAAAATCAACAATTGTTATTTTCTCTTTTCCTTACTCTTTTTTTTAACCGGTCAACATGATGGCCCGAGATAAATAAATACAACATATAATCATGGTGGTCTTTTCATATTCAGGTCACCTGTCCTATACGGACCCAACCCTTGTGTTGAGTCCCCTAACTCAGATATGATGCAAATAATCGTCCTAATTCTAGGCTCAATATCCTGGTTTTATTGGTTCTAGACTGTGCACCCGAGCGGACGACTCGAGTCGAGGAGGGGGCTACGTACCGGGGACCCGCGGGATCGTCCGGCTTAGTAACTTGTCCGGCCTCTTTTCTTATTTTTTGGTATGACACTAACAGAAAGGGGAGTCTCAACCAGTAAGCACATCCCCGTAGGTAAGAAGAGAAGGGTTTTCGGCACAATTTTTATATACAATTCACGTAATATCAAAGCGGTAAACTTTTAGCACATTAATCAAGATCATATAGGAAAATCGGATATAAACAAATACAGCAATTTAACTGAGCTTGAATTCTTAAACCCTGAACCAGAGTTCTGTGTTTCTTATCCCCAGCAGAGTCGCCAGAGCTGTCACACCTCCTTTTTTTAAAAAAAAAAAAACACTACTATACTCACGAGGGGGTAGAGGAGTTTTTTCCAATTTAAGGACAGTCGGAACGGGATTAGTTATTTTTTTAAAAAAATTCAGAGTCGCCACTTGAGAATATAATGGTGTCCCAAGTCATCGGTTTAATCCCGAACCGAGGAAAGTTTGACTCTGTTACAGTCTGCGAACTAGAAATCCGGATAAGAAATTCTGTTAATCCGGGAGAAGGTGTTAGGCACTCCCGAATTCCGTGGTTCTAACACGGTCGCTCAACTGTTGTATTTGCTTTTATCTGATTTCAATTATATATTTCAATTATGTGCATTAGTGTTCAGCTTTTCAATTTTTAAAGAATTGCAACATTGTGAAAATGCATTCTTTAACCACACCGTACCAGTACGCCTATGGTTCTAGATACATTTTGACTTTGTTGAGAGTAGGATTTGGGTCACATAAATATGCACCCGTACTTGATAATGTATATTAAAATTGTGCCTAAGATATCTACGTCTTATTACTTTGGGAAAGACCGTGAAATTATCTAAACGGTCCTTCCGAGTCTAAAGATTTTATAACAATTATTTGAGGGCCCCGTGCATTTTTGTCTTCTAACGAGGCGCGTCTCATTTCCATTTTAAAAGGTCAAACCTATAATGTGCTACGTTTTTTATCATTGTTTTTGCCTTATCTAAATAACGATTAATGCCATCTAATTATGGTTTATGTTAATATTTTTATGCCCCAGGCCTTCTTGTGATTTGAGTCTTTAAATTGGTCCAGCAAAGATGTAATGCACAAATGTGCACAAGGCTCAACTTAGCCCATCTCGTGTATACATGTTTACTCATATGAGTATCAAGGGCCATGATTATTGATTTGGGGCGTTTTGCATGATTAGGCCCATATTAAAGACAAAATCAGAAGAAATAACACGAACATGGTTATTAAACTGTTAGTTTACACGCCAAGCTTAGAAAAAATTTCCTGATTTGTTAACTATCTTTATTCACTTCTGTTGTTAAACAACTTGTATATTAACTATCCCGATTCACTGATTTGTGCTATTATTTATCAGTTGGAACATTACTTATTAGATGCAAAATTACATTAATGTCACACTTAACCAGAAACATTAAACTAAATCTACGACTAACATATCCGAATTAGATCTTGAATTTCATTCCTATTTGAGTTCCTGTTTCATATTATACTAATGAGCTTTAACGTGAGTTGATAATCAAACTAGTTTGAACAACTCAGAGCCATTAACGAAATTTAAATCTAACTAACTCATACTTTCAAATTATCAACTGTTAATACAGAACTTAACTACAACAGCATTTCAATTTTTCATATTACACTTCTGATTTAATGATAAATGAAGATCTAGAAATCTATATACTAAGCTTTGACCAGTTTTATAATCTATAATCCAGTAACTTATTTTCTACTAATCTACTTCATGTGATTCCTACATGAGTATCTAAACTAGTTACTTTTACAGAGATATTAGTTCCGGTCTAGAATCAATACAGTCCATAGTCCAAATTGTACATACAATCCTAACAAATTACATATAGATCTAACGCATTCTATATCTATAACATAAACAAAATTTTAAAAAAAAACTAACAAAAACTAAGATAACAGTTGTATATCTTTAGAAATTCTGATTACATCTTAAAAAATTTAGAAGTGTACCTGGACAAAAGAGAGACAAACTCAATGAGTCTACGGCAAAAATAGAGGAAGAAGACCAGCAATGACAGGACTTCAGCAATGAACAGCAATTACACAGCAATAACACAGTAACATGCTTGAAACCAGAATTTAAACCCACAGCTTCAACAATAGACTCAGAACAGTAGATGAAACACCAGAATTCAGGAAATCTTAACTCGAAATTGAGATCAAAACCAGTAGAACAGTGTTGTATTATGAAATTGGAACTATTAAACCCTTTCAGAATTTTTCGAACCCTAGAATTGAACAACTTCTGAGTATTTTTAAACTTTTCGAACCCTCAATTTTTTGAATCTCTAAAGATTCAGAACCTCAAATTTTCTCAACCTCCAGAACCCTTCCAACCTCTCAATTTTTCGAACCCCTTTTAAATGTGGCCTAAAGGGCCTATTATAGAGCAAAATGGGAGGGAAATTTGAAATTAATATTCAAATTTCCTACCCCTGCTCTTTCAACTTATTTTCAAGTTAATCCACTCATTTTAACCGTGAATGCATTAGAACCCCTGCTAGAAGGTTCTAGTGGCATTCACATGTTTCTAATTAACCTTAAATGTCTTTATTACCCTCACTTACTATTAGTTTTTACCCATTTACCCTTTCATTGTACCCAATATACCCTTTATTGTTCAATCAATTACCTACTAACCAGGCAGTATTGCCTTTTATACCCTTACCCCTTTAGTTTAATTACAGAATACCATTTTATCCCTTTCCCTTTAACCCCTGTGTTTTCCTTTTATTTACCCAACTGACCTTTTAATTAATCAGACCCTTGAAGGTCAATAGTCAAAATTGAATTACACACATAGCCAATACTAGACAGTCTTACGAATACAGTCAATTTGAAGCTAAGTTACCAATTAAACCTATTATTCAATCACAAGTCTAAGTTGCAGAAATAGCCAACATTAGACGATCTTACAGACATAGCCAAATTAAGACTAATCACCCAATTAACCCTTTGATTTAAATCAAAAGTTCGGAAAAGCCAAAGTCATAATTGCATTGCAAAGATATCCAATAATAGACAATCTTACAGATATAGCCACATTAAGATTAAAAAATCAATTAACAAGATTCAGAGGAACAAATTGATAATAAGTTGAATCCAATCAATAGAACATTTAATCATTAATTTCAACCTATCAAGTAAGAACCATAAGTGTGGCTACAAAGCATGCGATTTAACTAAGACCCTATCAGAAAAGAAAAACCTATAATCATGCGATTCCAAAGTAAAAGATCAGGCAACTACACAGTCACAATCAAAGTTTCCTCAACTAAGTATAATTAGAAATTAGCTAAGCATGTAATAGACCTTATGAAATACTCAGGAAGGCACAGAAACAGAAGAAGTAGAAGAAGTCGAGAAACAGACGTGCAAGTAGAAAAATTAGAGTTAGGGCTACTTAGCTTTCTCGTATGTCTTTCTTTTTTCTTTCTTTCTATCTTTTATTTTCTTTTCTTCATTTTTCTATCTTGTTCTTCATTCTCCAGCATCAGAAGTTCATAAGCCCTTTCTTGGCTTTTTGGACCTTCAAATAGACTCTTTGAGTCCTTTTTTTTGTAAGAAAGATCTTTGGAAGAGATGTAGGGGTCTGATGGGGTAGTTTAAGGGTTGGGTGTATTTGCCGGAGTAGGGTTCTGGCTAAACATTTTTTGATATTCGAAAGGTTTGGGGTTGATTCGAGGAAATCTAACTAGTGGGGGTTGAAGAGGATGAGGAGACGATCATATGGTGCTAATAGCAAACACTGGTTCATAAGTGGTGGTCACCGGAGTAGGGTTCCGGTGACACTTTTTGGATTATTCGAGAAGTTCTGGTTGGTTTTGAAGAAAACCAGTTGTGGCGAGTGAAAGAGGGGACGGAGGGGGGTCATGGGGTTTTCGTGGTGGTTTGATCCGAATTGGTAGTGTTCCCCGCCGTTAGGTTTCCGGCGGGTAGTTGAGAGGAACCTAGGGAGGCTAGGGTTAATGTTTTAGAGACGAGGGAGTGTATAATGAATGTAATTTGTATTGTTTTGTATATTTAAAAACCTTGGATGATCTGGAACCATTGGATTAAATGTACCAACGGTCCAGATGCAATTACACCCAAAAACGACGTCGTGTGAATTAATAAAGCTCTCATCTTCAACCGTTAGATGAATCAAACGAACGGTCTCGATTGTTTCATATGAATGACGTCGTTTCATTTATTAGACGACCGCTATTCCTGGGCCGTTTGCTCACATTTTCAACGGTCCAGATTCGCTTCATAAGACGGTGTCGTTTCCTGGTGCTAAAAATGACCGATCATTTTAATTTGGGCCATGTCCGTGTGTTGTATCAATTGGGCCAATGAAATATATTATTTGGCCCAATTTCTTTGTACATTGGAATTTTGTATTTATTAATTGTATTTTCTTAGTATTTTTTGTATTATATATTTTTATTTATTTTCTTTTCTGTATTTTTCTATTACTCCTGTATTTATTATTCCTTGTATTTTCTTTGTATTTTTCTTTTAATTTTCTGATTTTCTAGAATTAGAGAGTAATTAATTTCTATTTTTGGTATTTTCTAATTAGTACAAAAGATGGTATTTTGTTTTGATTTTCTTCGCTTTATTTTTAAAAAATAAAAACAAATCATGGTATTTCCACACAATTATCAACAAGTTTCCACACAAAAATCATTTTTGCATATATTTTTTGGAATAATTTGCTTGGGACAAAAATAACGTGCTCACAAGCGGTTTCAGTCCATAGAATTTAGGCACATTCCGAGAATCCACTATGAAGTTGCAGACGCTTTGGCCACTTTGGCATCAATGCTACATCATCCGGACAAGGTTTATGTGGACCCATTACAAATACAGGTCCGAGATCAACATGCTTATTGTAATAAGGTAGAAGAAGAACTCGATGGTGAGCCGTGGTTCCATGATATTAAAGAGTACCTTAGAATGGGAACGTATCCGGCACAGGCCACAGGGGATAAAAAAAGAGCTATAAGACGATTGGCAAGTGGATTCTTCTTTAGCGGAGGGGTTTTGTATAAAAGAACTCCGGATCTTGGTTTGTTGAGATGTATAGATGCAAAGCAGGCTACCATAATTATGGTTGAAGTACATGCAGGAGTCTGCGGACCACACATGAGTGGGTATGTGCTAGCAAAGAAAATCCTTAGAGCAGGATATTACTGGCTCACTATGGAACGGGACTGTATCAGCTTTGTGAGGAAATGTCATCAATGCCAGGTACATGGAGATTTGATCCATTCTCCACCATATGAGTTGCATACAATGTCGGCACCGTGGCCCTTCTTTGCTTGAGGTATGGATGTCATCGGGCCGATTGAGCCAGCAGCATCTAATGGGCACAGATTTATTCTAGTTGCCATTGATTATTATACTATATGGGTTGAAGCAAAGACATTCAAATCGGTAACCAAGAAAGCAGTGGTTGATTTTGTACATACAAATATCATTTGCCGGTTTGGGATTCCGAAGGTGACTATCACAGATAATGGTGCCAACCTTAATAGTCATTCGATGACAGAGACATGTCAGGAGTTTAAAATTATGCACCGCAATTCCTCACCATATCGTCCTAAGGCGAATGGAGCAGTTGAAGCAGCCAATAAGAATATTAAGAAATTTTTTCGGAAAATGGTGGAAGGATCGAGACAATGGCATGAGAAATTACCATTTGCTTTGTTGGGATATCGCACTACTGTTCGCACTTTGGTAGGTGCAACCCCTTATTCATTAGTATATGGAACAGAGGCAGTAATACCAGCAGAAGTTGAAATACCCTCCCTTCGAATCATTGCGGAGGCAGGAATTGATGATGATGAATGGGTTAAAGCCCGACTGGAACAATTGAGTTTGATTGACGAGAAAAGACTGGCAGCAGTGTGTCATGGGCAACTGTATCAACAGAGAATGGCCA